>OVAN01005061.1:0-24325 GCA_900406275.1 Anastatica hierochuntica | reverse complement strand
CTCGAACGCCGCGATGTTTGGGTCAGCGTTGACCGCGGTGATGTTCGTTGTAGGAGTGATTTCAACGGTGTCACCGGCATTGTCGTATTCGCGAGCTGGTTGGTTGTTCTGTTCGACAGTGTTCATGATTGATTTGTGTCTTAGCGTGAAAGATATCGCGTGTGCCCCCTCCTTCTAGCGCCAAACTGTGGGAACCGAAATTTTCACTGTCAATGTTATGTGTTTCACAGACTCTTTGTAGCCAAAAATCGACAGATCAAGCTGTGAATGCGAAAGTTAATGGATAAGAAATACGAAACTANATATGTAAAACGACAGTAAAGTAACAGGATTCGTAATGAGAAACAATTTGAACACGAAAAGAGAATCGTGGATCAAAACATGGACAACAATCGAAACACACAGATAACGAAGAAACTATAAGGGATCTTATTCGAATTTGTGGTCTGAGCGTGCACAATCGGTGTTAAGCCGTGGCCGCAAGAACTGCTGGCGAAGATTACCTAGAACTACAGCGTGGACTCGTAACCTAGTTGAGACGCAGCTCGCTAACGAAAACAAAGTAAGAACCCTAGTTTTTTCTAAGTGTTTTGCGTGGATAAAAATTGTTTGCATATCTCCTCATCCTTCTCCTTCGCACCCTTTATATAGGTCTTCCTGGGCTTGGATCGTTTCCTTTTTCATCCCCGATTCGTGCTTATCTTCTCGTGGAAATATTCCTTTTTCCCGATTCGCATATATCTTTTTCGAGATCCTTCCTTATCTTCTCGAAACATAACATTTTCGCGAAATCCTGGCCAACCGTCATCGTAAATGGGCCGGTTCTCGCCCGAAATCGTAAGTGGACTGTTATCGCGATTTGGGCCCTTTCGGGCCGTTTCGCGGCTAAGTGATTTTGACGATTCCTTTCGGAGAAACCGTTTCTCGTAAGACCAAGCGGTAATAGTTTCGTGGAACGATAAAACTAATCGTATAGTTTAGAGTCTTCCGGTGTTTAAGTTAATCGTCGTCGTTTTACATGATCAATATGAAGTCCACGAAAAGTACGAATCCTTACGATTATCGTCACGACGGTTTGACGGAAACTCCAATCAAGACAAAACGAGAGACGTTCAAATGACGATTCGAAGGAGCTGATGATCGGAAAGGACGTGGTTCAGCCAATGGATAATAGCTGAACGTTGTCCTCGTCCCAGCGCCATCTGGCGCCAAGACCGAGCCCTGTTCTTGGCACCAATTGGCGTCAAGACAAGCTCTCTGTCTTGGCGGCAATTGGTGCCAAGACGGACCTCCGGTCTTGGTTTCAATCGACGTCTGATTCGGCCTCTATTTCAGTCGTCAATCGGTTCCTAGACTCGTTCGTAGGTTTGCCGTCAATCGACGTTTAGATAGTTCTCCGAAACGACGCAGTTCTCCGATGCTTTTTGTGGTTTCGTATCGCTCCGAAGGTTGTATTGTGTGGCCTTGTAAGAGTTGTCCGAAAGCCATTGATGCTAACTTTAACATTCGCATGTTTTAGTTTCTCGCGGACGGATAGACTTCTTTGAAAGATCGTCGAGACCCCAATTGGCTTGCGATCTAGACAATGGTACGTCTAGACGACGGCAAGTCTAGATGACGGCAAGTCTGGACGACGGTGAATCTAGATGACGATAAGTCTAGACGACGTTAAGTCTAGACGAAAGTGAGTTTAGATGATGGTAAGGTTAGACGACGTTAATTCTAGACAACAGTAAGCCTAGTCGATGCTAAGTCTAGACGACGTCGAGTCCAGATGTTGGTCGTGTTTCTGAGTAAGTCCGATTAGAGATGCGATCTTGGATGTTGAATTCGAGATGGTTGTTTTTGACACCAAAAACTCCAACTCCTCATATATCCCTGATGAGGGTCGAGGACAGACGCCTCGTTGATCTTAACATAGAAATATTTTTCCCACCATCTGTCGATCCTCGTATTACGACCCGCGATCAGTTTTCACCCAGGTCAAAAGCTGATATAGAACGTTCGAGGAAGTGAAGGGTTCGGGCTTATCGAGGTCTTTTCCTCTAAAATTTCGATTGTCATCTCAAAACCTACCTCCAGGGCCATTGTAATAGCAACCACCAGGTTTCTGACAGATGGGGCAGTCAGCTGCATGAGGGCCAATCCCCTGGCCTCATAATAAGAGATAAGGAGAGGAGGCAGAGGAAACCACAACCCCGCCTCGTTAAAAAAGACTCATATAGGCAAAGGAAGCCTCAAGGTGGATTCGAGGGACGATTGTTCGGAACTGGTGACCTCAGCTAAAGACCGAAACGACGACCCGTAGAGAGTTTACGAAGCATTTCCTCCTTAGACTTTGATGGCTCGATTTTATTAACCTTGCGCGACTTCTTAGGTTTCTGGGATGCGGCAGTGGATCCCTCTGCTTGAGACTTAGGTTTTTTCTTGACATGATTCACCTGGCGATCCAACACCAATTGACGCTCCGGAGACTGACCCTCCGGACGATCCTCGCGACCCGCGGTAGGCTCGACCAAGGAAACGAGAAAAATTGAAGTGGCCCCTTGGTCAGAATGGAAAATATATCGCCTCGCTAGTTTCTCGATGGGGTTTGGTAATCGAGGCTCGAATACCGAAGAACACGTGGTGATAGGAGAATCAAGGGGAAAAGAACCGCTCGAACCCTCGTAAGGCTCTTAGCTAAGCGACCCGGACGATTTGGATGACTCGACTCTGATGCGTTTTGAGATCCGAAGAAATTTACTTAGAAGATATAAAGAGATGAAATATGAAGAATAGGGGAGTGTTCTTGATGAGATCGGAGAAATTTTCAGCAAAAAAAGAAAGATTGCGGCGGCGCAACACCGAAAAACTACGAAAAGGAGGAGAGAGAACAGAGAAAACAAAATTACCTTAGACAATGAAGAAATGGTGAATGAATGAGCTGAGCCCCCTTTTTATAGTAAGCGGAGTGGAAAACCGAAAAGACGTCTCATGGTTAACCCTAAGCGCGCCGCTACAATTCCCGAGATTTAGACCACGTACGCAGCCAAATGAACGAATGACACATCACCAGACACCTAATTCTTCCAAAACACGTCAAGCATCCATTCAATACGCAAATTGCCTCGAAAGTACACCTCGACAACAGACTCGGGGAGGGACTAATTGTTAGAGGTGGGCTCGACATCCCAACACTGTTGGGCCTGCCTTAGAAGGTTTGGGCCATAAGCTGAAGTGAAGGGCCACCCCGATATCTCGACGTGAAATGGGCTTGCCTGCGAGGCCCATCAACGACAACCCGAGCAATCAAGAGGCCTCTCAACAAAGGGGTGACATCATCGTACGGGCCGTATTCAATGAAGTACAGGCGACGATACAGAACATGGGCGCAACACGCGGCTAAGAGGAGTAGGAAAATGAGGTCACCTCCCGAGACACGTCGATAAAAGCACAAAGACCCGCTGTGAGCCTCAAAAAAAGGATGGGCTGCCTGACAAACCGACAATACAGATGATCTAAACTGACACTCGACGCGAATCCCGCCGACCTAGACCACGCCGAGGGATGACCTCGTGGCAAGAAAGTGACAACTACAAGGAAGGAATCAAGAGAATCACAACTCTATAAATAGAGAGTCCACACTTGGAGAAAAGGGACGATTCGAGAGAGAAAAATCTAAGAACAAAACACTTTCTTTTCTTTGTAATTTCATGAATACTTCTCAATAAAAGACTATACTATTAATACACGTCGAACTACGCTTTATATAACAAGATTCTTTGACCTGCGCCTCACATCACCGTTCCGATAGTCACTTTGCTTCTTACCACCTCAAACAATAAAGGAACATAAAAGACGTTGATAAAAAAAACCTTTTTTACACGAAAAAATGGTTATGAAGTTCAGTATGTTTGTTGTGTTGATATTTGACCAAGTTATTATTGTTCGATATTTGCTTAGTATGGTCACCAAAACTATAGGGTTGATTGGTACCAACTTTAAAAATTATAGCTTTATTTTAAAGTTTTCAAAGTAAAAAAATTAACCAATCAAGTTTTAATAAATTAAAAGTCCTTACAATGCTCCTAAAAATGTTCACAGTCCACTTCACACTTTTTGTTCATGATCATTCCATTTTTTCTCAAAGCCAATAAAATCTGACTTTTACTTTTTAAAAAATTATTGTTACTTTTTAACAATCAAAGTTTTTACAGAAAAATAAATTAAAGTAAAACTTACAACCTTCATTTTAAAAGTGCTAAACAATCACCTCCAATGGCTCTGTTTCGAGACACACTCGTTTGTTGTGTAATACAATTTTTTAAAGAATATCTCTCTTTATTAGGTTTAGAAAATCTCTCAAAACTAAACTCTCTCTTATCTTTGTCACAACTCAACCTAAGGTATTTTTAGTCTTAGCACACCTTAATTAATCTATTCCTCATAGAAAATTAGACAACTCTTAATTCTGTTAGGATTACATTATGCCTATCTTATCCTAATCAACTTTTTAGGCATTTCTTAGGTTAGATGTTATCTTGATGTTTATCCAACATTCACCTAATCAAGCTTCAAGTTAGATTGCAAGAGGACATGAACACAAATCAACCTTCTCACCATCCTGAACTTAATCCTCGCTAGTGTCGTCGTGAATATATCTGCACATTGTTCTTCTCCAAATACATGCTCAACTTCGATTTATTCATGTTAAATGAATTTTTGGGCTAAATGGTAGCGCTAATGGACGTGCTTATTTTGTCCATGACACACGGGATTCTTAGCGAGGGCGATTGCGGATTTGTTGTCAATCCGCATGAGAGTCTCTTCATTGTTCCATCCCATGATTTTGCTTAGGAATCCTGGAGCCACAACGCTTGCTTTGTGTTGTGTGTGGCAGCCATGAACTCGACTTCACAAGAAGATAATGCAACCTTATTTTGCTTCTAGGAACACCATGTTATCAGTCAATCTCCAAAGTAAAACACAAGTTCGATTGTGCTCTTGCCATTATCAAGATCAACGTTATGGATACTATCACTGTAACCTACATTATCAATATCGTCTTCACAGTAAGATCGGATCTCGTGTGTAGAAGATATCTTAAGCATTCAATTTTCCTCCGGAGTATCTTAGCATTGACCTTGGGTTCACATTCCAGTGCCTCAGATAGCTTCAAACAAACTCCAATGGAACGTGAGTAGGGTTGCAAGCGTCTAGATTAGCTTCATCCTGTATCTGACGAGAATAAGCCTCATGCTTGATCGTAATTCCATATTTGCTTTGCTAAACTTCTATACCTAGGTAATAGGTGAGTTTTCCAAGATCAGACATATCAAAGTTTGATGACTTTCCCTTCTTGAACTCTTTAATTATTTTCAGCGTGTTTTCTGTAGTAAAAAGATAATCGTCATATACAACAACAATAAGATAATCAACTCCTTCTTCCTTACGGTAAATAGAGCTCTCTTTAGAGCACTTCTTGAAATTCATGCCCTTCAGAATCTGATCAAGCTTAGTGTTCCATGCTTTTGGAGGTTTCTCAAACCTTACAAAACTTTCGAGAGCTTGAAAACCTTGTGCTCTTCTCCCTTTATTTCAAATTATTTTGGTTGAGACACGTATACTTCTTCGTTTATCCCTCTGTGTAGGAATATTGTTTTGACATTGAGATAATGAATCTCCCATCCGTGTAAAGCAGCTACTCCCACAAGCAATATAATTGATTCAATCCGAGCAACTGGTGCAAAAGCAAAATAGAAAACAATTCCTCATTTTTATACATAGCATTTTGCAACTAGTCTAGCTTTGAGCTTATTAATTGATACATTTGCATTTCTTTTGATCTTCAAAATTCACTTAAGGCCAATAACCTTTACTTCAGATGGTCTATTAACTAATAACCAAGTCTTGGTCTTGTTAACAGAATCGATCTCCTCTAGATACTCGTTAGTCCATTTGACATATTATTTAGCTTCTTGGTAAGAAATTGGCTCATGTTTGATTGACAATAGTTGTTTTATGCATTCTATCTCTGCTAAAGCAACATAATCATCAAGGCAACTATGTTGATTGACCATTTCAGTCGAAAGCCTAAGCTGAGGTTGAACTGTTTCCTCACTTAGTTCTCCGTGCAATCCTTCGACCACTTTTTCTTCTTGTCAGGGAAGTATTTTTGTCTCCTGCGGATCACTACCTTCAGATTCTGTATCAGTTTTGTTTGGGGGGGGGTACATTCCTATGAAAGGACCATGTCCTTTTTCCAATACTTCTCCCCAATCCTTTTTGAATATTCCTGAATTATTATATTGACTTATATCGGTCCATTTCAATTCCAACTCGACTTTTCATTGAAGACCACATCTCTGCTCACAATTATCTTTTCTGGTTCTATCTTGAGATGTACTAGTGGTTGGGACCGATAATCAAGTCCTTCAGTGTTTTGAATCTATCTTAGCGTAAGCAATACATCCAAAAATCCTTAGGTGAGCAATGTTTGGTTTCTTGTTTCTCAAGCATTCGTTGGGTGTTTGATTTTTCAATGCTCTTGTAGAAACACAATTAATCAAGTAATTCGAGTGATGGACATCATCTCCCCACAAAAAGTTGGCACCCTCATTGTTAAGGATGATTTTAGGGATGTTCTTTGTGAAGCACTATGGAAGCAAAGAGAAAGTACCTAATCACGTATGGACGAATGAATATAAGCAAAGAATTTCTTCGTGAATCGTTTAAGAAAAGCCAGTAATCAAGAGAAGATGTATGATATTAGACTCTTTGCCTAGGGTATCTTCTATGTGTTCATGAGTTACGAATGTAATGAGCATTTGTTGGCGATATAGGGAGATATGTGTGTCGGGATCTAAGGTCCCATTGTATAGCGGCACGGACGGCCAAGCGAACTTCTTTGGAATTTCTCGAAGGGTTATGGCATCAGAAAAGGGTGTATCTGCGTAGGAATTGGGGGTGCTCTTGATCATTCGTGGAGCCACCCCTAGGAGACGCTTGATCATGTTCTCCATGGCTTCCAGCCTTTCTGTTAGCAGGGCTTCTAAATCCGTGACCTCGTTAGCGTTTCCTTCGTTAGGTTGACTAGGATCGTTTCGCTAGTAAGAGTCAGAGGTTCAGGTTTTCTTCTAGCGGGTGCATCGATAGGACTCTCTTTTTGAACTTGGCGTGTCTTTCGACATTCACATCAAAATCCAATGTTTGAGCATCTCCCTCTCTGCCGCCAAGGCCTTAAGAGTTATGTTTTTGTCTTCTAGCTCCTTTAATTGAGATTTGTTCTCTTGTAGCTTTGTCGTAATCGCCTCATATTGTTGGAGTTTTGCTGCAAGTGTTGCATCATCCATTTTAATCTTAGGTGCAAACTCTTTGGATTGCTCCGTGGCTGCGTCTTTTGATGTGGATTCAATTCGTGCTCCTATTTGGTTTGGAAGAACTATTTGACTCACTCATATTTTCTTTTGTTCTTATTGAAATCTCTCCCCTCCTTCTAGCGCCAAACTATTTAGGGGTTTTTTGGGAGATTCTTTAGGGGAAAGGAAAAAGAACAAAAGAGGTAAAATGATCTCTTTTATTGATATCTAAGATAATGTATGAGTATTGAGTAATGCGTTGAACCCATTGTATTTATAATACTCGAATAAGAGTATTTCCATATTTTTATGGATAACTTCTAGTTTCGAGTCTATCTTTACAATAGAGAATATTTCCATAATTTGTAAGGCAATTGTCCTTATCTTTAAGATTCAAAACATATAATATGGACTCGCTCAGCCTTGACTCGTAGCCTTGGCGTGGCTATGTATCCTTTGCTAAGGATTTGGTTAACATATCCAACTAAGAGGGTTATCTATGTGCCCCCGATCTATAGCTAAGACTATACTCTAAGGGAATAAGATTACTCCTAACACCATGTGTTCTTGATTTAGATGATAGGATACTGAGCAGGGTTAATCGCATAAAGATTGTAATTACCAAATGTACACAAAAACGTAATGAAAATCAATTTAATTTTGAGAGAGAAATCATATTATCTTATTTTGTGTTTGAAAAGTTTGAGAAAGTGAGAGAGAGAGAGAGAGGAGTACACGATTTAGGTAATAAGAAAAGGAGAAAAACGGTTCAAACCAATTTGGTTTAAGTTGAAATAAATCCGGTTTGTTATATTGAACCTAGAAAAGCTCACCTCGTGCATTCTAATGGGCAATGTGGCTTGGCGACGTGAGTCAATGGAGTTTTTGTGTCTCTTTATGGAGTTTTGGTGTCTCTTTCTTCCAAATTGGCGGTCAATGCTTGTTGATGGTGCCTTCCACCAGTGCTCTTGCGTATAATTCATCTCCCTGCTGATTCAGCAAGCTGTGTGGGCCACTAGCTCCATTTGCCGATTGCTCCGAACTTCAATTTTCTCTAATCCTTCCTTAAAGCACCTATAACCTTTTTCAAAAGATGAAAACATGTAATTATTAAAAAAAACTAAATATTTACAAGGATATAATTGGGAATGCCTCCGTGCTGGGTTCATTTATCGTCACTAAACTTGACATTGTACTTTTGATGGACTAATGTCTAATGGCAATAAGGGCGAGTATCCCCGAGACTCTTGGTCCCTTTGTCAACAATGTCCAAGATGATAATTTTTCAAATTGTGTCCGCTACATACTTTGGTCATTTGTCCAAGACTCGTTGAGGTATCACGCTTCTAGCTATTTCTTTGCGAGAAAACAATTTTTGTTGATTTTTTTGTTGATAGGTATCTGTCCTTAAACGTAGCATGATTACATAAAAAAGGTGTAAGAGAAATTAATAAAAAATCCAAAGCCAAAAAACGTATCTGGTGTATGGTCGTCTGGGTCAGGAGCATTCTTTAGAAGAAGAAAAACTTTAGGTGTAACGCATTCGAGCTATTTGGATGTACTTTTCCGTACCTGTGTTGTAACATGTATGCTCCTGCTCCTTTGACTTCTACGATTTGGTATGGTCCTTCTCAGCCAGGCGCAAGCTTACCTGCAGCCTTGTCCCTAGTGTTGTCAAAGACTCGGCGTAGTACCCATTCGCCTTGCTGGAACGTCCGAGTTTGTACCTTCTTGTTGTAGCTTCGAGCTACTTCCTGCTGGTACTTCTAGTTTCTGATTCTTGCGGCTTCCATTTTTTCGTCGAGGAGATCCAGTGCGGATTGCTTCGCCTGGTCCCATGTGGACATGCCAGGGATAGACCCAAAAATCATAGTCCATAAGCTACAAGTTGATCCCAAATACCCGGCAGTCAAGCAAAAAAGGAGAAATTTCGCACCTGAACGAGACTAGATCATTAATGATGAAGTGAAAAACGTCCTAGCGACTGGGTTCATTAGAGAGGTCCACTATCTTGGTCCGGAAGAAGAATGGCAAGTGGCGAGTTTGCATAGGTTTCATGGATCTAAGCAAATCTTGCCCCAAGGATCCTTTCCCACTGCCCCACATAGACAAGCTTGTGGACGCCACAGCCGGGCACCAGCTAATGAGCTTCATGGATGCCTTTTCTGGGTACAATCAAATACTCATGCACCCAAACGACCAGGAAAAGACGTCCTTCATGACCTCTCGTGGAATCTACTGCTACAAGGTGATGCCTGTTGGATTGAAGAATGCGGGATCCACTTATCAGAGGCTGGTCAACATGATGTTCGCAGACCAAATCGGCCAGACCATGGAAGTCTATAAAAACGACATGATAGTCAAGTCCTTAGACGCGAAAGACCATATAGCCCACCTGCAACAAGCCTTCTCTACCTTGAGGAAGTACAACATGAAGCTCAACCCCTCTAAGTGCTCATTCAAAGTAAGCTCCGGGAAATTTTTGGGGTACATAGTCACATACATGGGAATTGAAGCTTCAGGAGATACCTTCGCCCAAGACTCCACGAGACGTCCAAAAGCTCACCGGAAGAATGGCGGCCTTGAGCATATTCATATCCAGGCTGTCCGATAAGTCGCATGCATTCTTCGAAGCCCTTAAGTTCACAGGGAAATTCGAATGGAACCAAGAGGCCGAAGACGCCCTAGTCAAACTCAAGGAATATCTCACAACGCGACCTTTTCTCTCGAAATCCCAAGACGGAGAGCCTCTGCTCTTGTACCTCGTCGTCTCAGAGCACGCCGTAAGTGCCGTCTTGGTCAAAGAAGAAGAAAGCAAGCAGCGTCTGGTGTACTATGTAAGTAAATCCCCTCTCGACACCGAGACTCGCTATAGCCACCTGGAGAAACTAGCTCTCACCTTGCTCGTTTCTGCAGGAAGTTGCGTCCCTACTTCCAGGCTCACTCAGTGATAGTCGTCACATCTTTCCCTATCAAATCTGTACTCCACAAGCCAGACGTATCCGGAAGACTAGCCAAATGGGCAGTGGAACTTGGCGAATACGATGTGATCTTCCGCCCTGCCATGGCGATCAAATCACAGGTCCTGGCAGGCTTCATAACAGAATTCTCCCCGTCGATGATACCAGGGGCAGAAGAAGAGGTCCAGATCCAGCAAGAAAATAAAAGTGAAGAGGAATGGGAACTTTTTGTGGACGGATCCAGCAATATACGAGAGGCAGGTGTAGGCCTCGTGCTTATATCACCAAGAGGAGAAGTGGTATCAAGAGCAGTAAGATGCAACTTTAGAGCCACCAACAATGAAAGTGAGTATGAAGCCTTAATTGCGGGACTCATCCTGGCAAAAGACTTGTGAGTAGGAAACCTACAACTTTATAGTGATTCCCAATTAATCGTAAGCTAGACGCAAGGCGACTACCAAGCAAAAGACGTTAGCATGACCAAGTACCTGGCCATAGCCAAGAGGCTCCTTGATTTCTTCAAAGCATGCAAACTCACATAGATCCCAAGGGAAAAAAACTCGCATGCGGACGCCTTGGCCAACCTGGCCTCAACCCTAAAAACTGCATAACCAACTAGCGTACCCTTGCTGGTTCTCCAATGGCCTGCTACTAACGAAAATGCCGAAGGGCCTCAGGTTTCCAACATAGAAGAAGAAGAAACCTGGATAATGCCCATTACTTCCTACCTGAAGGATGACGTCCTGCCCAACCTGAGGAGTGAATGCCGGAAAATCAAAAAGCAAGCATCTCACTACTGCCTTATTCATGAAAAACTATATAGAAGATACTTCTCAGGTCCATACCTCAAGTGCATAAAGCCGAAAGATGCAGATCTAGTCATAAAGGAGCTGCATGAGGGCGAATGTGGATCCCTCTCCAGCGGAAGAAGCTTGGTACTAAGAGCCAAGAGGGCAAGCTACTATTGGCCTACAATGGCCCATGATGCCCTCCAGATGGCCACATATTTTGATAAATGCCAAAGGCACGCACAAGTATCCAAGCTACCCTCGAAAAACCTTAAATCCGTGAGTTCTCCATGGTAATTCATGAAGTGGAGAATGGACACCGTGGGAAAATTCCCGACAGCTTCCGGGCAGCTTGAGTACCTCTTCGTAGTCATAGACTACTTCACCAAGTGGGTGGAGGCAGAAGCCTTAAGCAAGATTACAGATGACCAAACCAAGAGGTTCCTCTGGAGGAACGTGGTAACACAATTCAGAACGCCTCAAGAGATAGTTACAGACATTGGTCCGCAATTCACAAGCAAAAAGTTCAAAATGTTGTGCGAAGATTGGGGCATAAAACTAAGTTTCGCAACATCAAGACATCCGCAATCCAATGGGCAAGCCGAATCCACCAACAAGACAGTAGTCAATCTTCTGAAAAAGAGATTGGACGACGCCAAAGGCAATTGGGTCGAAGAACTTCCAGCTACCATATGGGCATGCCGAACCATCCCTGGTCTACGAAACATAGGCAGTGTCCCCTGCCGAATTCAGTGTCCCCACGGCCAGGTCAGAACTTCTAACCCCAAGAGAAAATGAAGAGCTGACGCCTTTGTCCCTGGATCTCCTTGACGAAAAAAGGGAAGTTGCAAGAATCCGAAATTGGAAGTACCAACAGGAAGTAGCTCGTATCTACAACAAGAAGGTACAAACCTGGATGTTTCAACAAGGAGAATGGGTACTGCGCCGAGTCTTTGAGAATACCAGGGAAAAGGCCGCGGGAAATTTGACGCCTGGCTGGGAAGGACCATACCAAATAGTGGAAGTCAAAGGAGCAGGGGCATACAAGTTACAAGACAGGTACAAAAAAGTACAGCCAAATAGCTGGAATGTGTTAACCTAAAGTCTTACTTCTTCTAAAAGAATGCCCCTGATCCGGATGACCATACCCCATATACGTTTTTATGCTTTGGATTTTCTATTTCTTTTACATCTTTTTATGTAACCATGATACGTCTAAGGACGAATACCCATCAATAAAACAACTGCTTTCTCACGAGAAAATTCAGTTAAAAAGCAAGGGGCAAATAAGTTGAATGACTACTCCTCAATAAAGGAGTAACATAAGCAACGTACCCTTCCAAAACAAAACAGAAAAGCTCAAAAAAGAGAACGAAACTCTGCTTGAACAAGGGAAAATATCCGAAAGAAAGCAAGAGTCAAAAATTGCTTATTCTTCTTAACAGAGAGTAGCTAACCGGAAAGCGGAGTGCTGAGCAGAAAGCAAAAACAAGCTTAACCTTGCTTACCAGGTCACAGTAAACGCAAAAGCTATGTGTCCTGAGCATAGGAGTATCACCTATACCTACTTACCCAGACGAGGTAAGTAGAAGGAAAGTCTGGCCTTTGGACCCCTTTGCGGGGGAGGTTCATACCAGCAAAACCAATACGATTGAGAGTGGCTTCATTCAGGAAGTAGTGTGCAACAAAGCAAAATCAGCTATTTCCGGATAGCTGGATGCCAAAAAGCCAGAATATACCTCCGGGTATCAAAAGGCCAAAAATACAAGCTAGTGGTTACCTCCGGGTAACAGAATGCCAAATAGCCAGAAGATACCTCTGGGTATCAAGAGGCAAAAAAAAAAACGCAAGCTAGATGTTACCTCTGGGTAACAGAATGCCAATAAGTCAAAAGATACCTCCAGGTATCAAGAGGCTAAAAACGCGTCTGGGGAACCTAACCATTGTCCAAGGACAAGAAACATAACTCCCTAAAAAAAAGAGTGATAATGAGATTATCCCAACTTGGAACTCATGACTCTCGCAAAACACGACGAAGACTAGAGGCCAATACACCTGAAGTCAAACAGTTGATCAAGGCACAAAGGCTAGAGGCTCATAGCTAGAAGCCAGCCGATCAAGGCACAAAGGCTAGAGGCTCAAAGCTAGAAGCCAGCCGATCTAGGCGCAAATGCTAGAAGCTCATATCCAGAAGACAGTTGATCAAGGCACAAAGGCTAGAAGCTCATAGCCAAAAGCCAGCCGATCAAAGCACAAAGGCTAGAGGCTCAAAGCTAGAAGCTAGCCGATCAAGGCGAAAAAGCTAGAAGCTCATAGCCATAAGCCAACCAATCAAAGCAAAGGCTAGAGGCTCCTAGCCAGAAGCCAGCCGGTCAAGACGCAAAAGCCAGAGGCTAATAGCTAGAAGTCATCCGGTCAAGGTGCTAGCGATAAAAAGCTTGCCAAAGCATCATCTCTAAATCCAAGTCAAAAGCTCGTTAAGGCAAAAAAACAACAGAGAGCTAGAAGAAATATTCATAAAAGGCCACTAAGGGCCAGAGGACGAGTTTTAAGCCCCAAAGGGCAAACAGGATTAAAGCCAAGAAGGCTAACGAAAGGTCAAGGCCACTAAGGCCATAAAAGTCATTACAAAGCCCAAAGGGGCAAGAGTAAGCCCACGCAAGGGCACACCGTCACCAAAAAAGAAAATAAAATCCCACAAGGGGAAAGCAACCTGTATCTTGATTCGTTGTCTAGAGGCTAGGCAGCTGGAGGATCAGGAGAGGCAGACTTCTGGACATTAGGCTTAGAGGCCGCTGGAGGAGTAAAAGCCAAGGCAGGAGGAATCTCTGGTTCATCTTCAAAGGTGGGAGCATCGAGGTCATTTTCTTCTGCCTCCGCGATCGCCACCAACTTGGAGTTTTCAAACTCCTCCTGGAAGTTCCAAGACTTGGCCTCACCCTTGAGGTAGTCCCGAACCATTTCCTAGCGCCCCATGATCCTGGCACCGTTGACGGCCATGGACATCTCATCCGTTAAGGTGGCCACCCGGGCATCCAGGTTGCCAAGTTCCTCTTCCAGCTTTGCCTTCTCCTCAGTTAAGCTAAGGACCTTCTCTGCCGCCTTCTCCTTCAAAGACTCCAGCCCCCGAAGCAACACCATCATTTCCCTCAGCTCTTTCTCCAAGCCAGCAGACCTGTCTTTCTCCGCCCTTAGTTGCCAAGGCAATCCTTCACCTTAGCCTTCCCTGCAACGATCACCTAAGTGGCGACCTGATCCTTGGCGTGGAAGAGAGAAGCCGCAAGCTGAGCAACAAAAAGGAAGAAGCTTAGCCAAAATAAAAGGAGATGGCAAAATAGTAGCCATAAGCCAATGGCAGGCCAATTACCCTGATCAGTCCCTTCTGGAACTGGACAAAGATGCCTAGATCACCAGAGCTAGGAGAGTCAGAAGGAAGCGCAGGGAAGATGGATCCCTACAAGTGCTTAAGGGTGCCACCGAGATCGTCGATAGAGGAGGAAGACTGCTTGGCGGGAAGACCCTTCTACTTCTTGCTAGAGGCAGTGGCCTTCTGGGTTCCTTTCCTCTTTGACCCAGCCGAAGGAGATTCCGAGATCTCCACCACCTCCGGAGCTTTGCTCCCAGACGCCAACTTTGCCTTTCTTGCCGCCTGAGCCCGTTTGAAGTCCTATAGCGTCTTGGACCTAGATCCTGACATATTTCCTGCAAACTGACAAGAAGAACAGTTCAAAAGCTAGCTCAGAAGCAAGCAGACAAAAGAAGCAAGAAACAAGGAGCAAACCTCTTATGCTACTCTAGCTCAACGCTTCTTCACTCAAAAGTAAAGGGATGCTCCTTTCCTCTGTGGGGATCTCCAAAGCTTCTTTTGCCTTCTCCTTGCCCTCCTTTAACTTCTCTGTAGATGCTTCTGCAAAAACAAAGGATCGAAAGGGTTGGTGACCAAACTGGAAGCAACAAAAACAAAAGCATCCTAAGCCTACCAGTGAATCTCCAAAGAGTAGAGAACTTAGGAGAAGTCCCAAATCTCATGAAAACAAACTTCTGTGCCCAGTGCTTCATGAAGGATGCCCCTTTCCTTTCCTCCTTCTCCAGCTCCAATACCAAGGGAGCACCGGCACGAGGGGGAAGTAATACCTACCTTCACCCGGAAGAACGTGGGTGAAATAATAGGAGTAAAGGAGCTCATTAATGTCGAGATCTAGCCAATGGAACTCATTAAGAACTGTGATGGCAGTGAGAATCCTCCAAGACGGGGAACTCATTAAAGTGCTCCGAGACTTTCCTCACCCAGGCAGGTATTGTACCCCTGGCTTCAGCCTCGAAATAACCTTCATACACGGCTATTCCTTCTCTTGGGAATTCGGAAGCCCTTTCACCCTTCCCAGGCACCTCAGGTGGACGTCTTCCCCAATGGAATACCGTTGCCTCCACTCCTCCAAGATCTCAGAGTTTACGTTGGAGAAGGGCCCGACCGTCAGAAGCTCCGGACCCACGGTGGAGTGCAAAGGCATTGGGTTAAATTCAGGGATCTCCATGTCCTCAGAAGACCCCTCAACTTCAATAGATGGGCTAGTCCTAATCAAGCGCCTCCTCCCAACGCGAGCCCCAACGGAAGATGAAGCCACCAGAGAAAACTCATCTCCGGAACAGGTCATATCTGGGTTCAAAAAAGGTTCCGATCATGGATCTAAAGATTGGCTGGGGCAAGAAAGACCTAAAAGCTAAGGCTAATTTGAAATCCTAAGGATCGACCCCTGGAATATATCCTAAAAGAAGCAAAAAGAGGAAGGAAGAAGACGATCTAACCTTAGAATCGCGGATCGAAAGCTTGATAAGGATTCCGGGAGCAAGAAATTTAGCAAAGAAAGGGAGAAGATGAAGCGGAAATGCTAAAGAAGTAGGAAGAAAAGGTTTAAAAGGAGAGAGAGGAAGTTGAAATTGGCCACACCCGTCTACATTGGCGCGAATCTCGCAAAGAGTAACGACCGTTTTCTCTTAAAATCTTTACAAATCTTCGCTAATGGCTACGAATTCTTCTCTTCACCAAGTCAAATAGCTTGGATTATTCAACAAATCAAACATCCTTGAAAGCTGCAAACAGCTCACGAAAGTTCAAAATTTAAAGCCCTGAGGCCAGACAACAAAGAGCCAGGCGCAACCTCCCGTCGCAGCGATGCTCACTATCTGATAAAACTCGAACCAAAAGCAAATAAACACTTATGGAAAGTAGAGGCAGCGGAAGTCACAGCAAAAAAAGGCCAAGCGATTACTGGCTTCTTGCCTAAGGCACCTGGAAGACATGTTATTCTACAGCTTCAGATCGAACCTGCGCAATAAAGGGCAAACGGTTGGGAGTAATTTAGGTCATGGGAATTCCCCATACTTAGATGGAGTACAGCAGTAAGACCTCAAAGCAGGGGAATGCCTAGAAGCAAGAAGGCAGGCGACATCTCATAGCCGAAAGCCGGAAGTCAGATGACCAATCATAGCCAAAAGCCAGTCGAGCACCACCTCTCCTCTTTTTTTGCTATTTAAATTAGTAGATAATGACATGTATTCTAGATATAGATGCATATATTCTACAGATAATCATGATATATCTAATTCTTGGTGGGATAATCATGAAACACATGTATAAATATCAAGCTCAAGGGCAAAACGTGTATGCACGAAACCCTAAGCCAAAAATCAATATAACAAACAGCTTTTTCGTCATCTTTAATCTTCAAGCTTAGCTTAAACGTCCTTTGACCTTTGCTAAACATTCATCGACCTCCAACTTTTATAGTGCTACAAAGAACAACCAAAATCACCCATAATAGTCACTAACCCTTTTGACACTTTGTTTTTGCAGAAGCGTCTACAGAGAAGTCAGAGGAAGGTAAGGAGAAGGTGGAAGAAGCTTTGGAGAACTCTGCTGAGGAAAGGAGCATCCCGTTCCTTTTGAGTGAAGAAGCATTGAGCCAGAGCAGCATAAGAGGTTTACTCCTTGTCTCTTACTTCTTTTGTCTGCTTGCTTCCGGGCTAGCTTCCGGGCTAGCTTCTAGACTGATCTTTTTGTCATTTTACAGGAAATATGTCGGTCTCCGGGTCCAAGACGCTGGAGGACTTCAAAATGGCTTAGGAAGCAAGAAAGGCAAAGTTCGCGTCTGGGAGCAAATCTCCGGAGGTGGTGAAGATCTCGGAATCTCCCTCTGCTGGATCCAAGAGGAAAGGAACCCACAAGGCAACTGCCTCTAACAAGAAGCAGAAGGGTCCTCCCGCCAAGCAGTTTTCCTCCTCTATCCGCAATCTTGATGGTGCCCTGGAGAACTTGCGGAGCTCCGTCTTCCCTACGCTCCCCTCAGATCCATCTAGCTCTGATAGTCTAGGCATCTTCGACCAGGTCCAAAAGTGAATGATCAAGGTAATTGGCCTGCCTTTGGCTTATGGCTATTTTTTTGTCTCCTTTTACTTTGGCTAGCCTTCCTCCTCTTTGTTATTCATCTTGCTGCTTCTCTCTTCCATGCCAAGGATCAAGTCGCCACTGACGTGATCGCTGCAGGGAAGGCTCAGGTAGAGGATTACCTTGCCAAGATGAAGGCAGAGAAGGACATATCTGCTGGCTTGGAGAAAGAGCTGAGGGAGATGAGGGAGAGTCTCCGAGGGCTGAAGTCGCAGAAGGAGAAGGCGGCGGAGAAAGTCTTTAGACTGACTAAGGAGATAAAAAAGCTGGAAGAGGAATTTGGCAACCTGGACACCCGGGTGGCCACCTTTACGGATGAGATGTCCATGGCCATCAACAGTGCTAGGATCATGGGGCGCTAGGAAATGGTTCAGGACTACCTCAAGGGTAAGGCCATGTCTTGGAACTTGCAGGAGGAGTTTGAGAACTATAACGTGGCGATCGCGGAGGCCGAAAACAAAGGCCTCGAAGCTCCCACCTTTGAGGATGAACCAGAGATTCCTCCTACCTTGGCTTCTACTCCTCCAGCGGCCTCTGAGCCAAATGTCGAGAAGTCTGCCTCTCTTGATCCACCAGCTGCCTAGCCTCTAGACCTAGAATCAAGAAACAGGTTGCTCTCCCCTTGTGGGATTTTATTTTCTTTTTGTTGACGGCGTGCCCCTGCATGGGCATACTCTTTCCCTTGTGGGCTTTGCGATGACATTTATGGCCTTAGAGGCCTCGACCCTTCGTTGGCCTTTTTTTGCCCTTCGGGGCTTAAAACTCATCTTCTGGCCGTTAGTGGCTTTAATATGAATATTTTTCTAGCTCTTTGTTGTCTTCTTGCCATATCAGGCTCTTGACTTAGATTTAGAGATGATGCTTTTGAAAGCTTTTTATTATTAGCACCTTGACCGGCTGGCTTCTTGCTAGTAGCCTCTGGCTTTTGTACCTTAGTCGGCTAGCTTCTAACTATGAGCTTCTAGCCTTTGCGCCTTGATCGAATGGCTTCTAGCTATGAGCTTCTAGCCTTTGTGCCTTGATCAGCTGGCTTCTGACTTTGAGCTTATAGCCTTTGCGCCTTGATCGTCTGGCTTGTGGCTATGAGCTTCTAGCCTTTGTGCCTTGATCGGCTGGCTTCTGGCTATGAGCTTCTGTCTATGAGCTTCTGGCGTTTGTGCCTTGATCGGCTGGCTTCTGGCTATGAGCTTCTAGCCTTTGCGCCTTGATCAACTGGTTTCTGGCTATGAGCTTCTAGCCTTTGTGCCTTGATCGATTGGCTTCTGGCTATGAGCTTCTCGCCTTTGCGCCTTGATCGACTTGCTTCTAGTTATGAGCTTCTAGCCTTTGTGCCTTGATCGGGTGGCTTCTGACTATGAGCCTCTAGCCTTTGCGCCTTGATCGGCTGGCTTCTAGCTTTAAGCCTTTGTCTCTTATGGATATTACAATTGTTCATGGCATATTGGCCTCTAGTCTTTGTCGTGTCTTGCGAGAGTTCTTGAGTTCCAAGTTGGGATAATCTTATTATCACTCTTTTTTTTGAAGGAGTTCTACTTCTTGTTCTTAGACAATGTTTAGGTTCCCCATACGCGTTTTTAGCCTCTTGATACCCGGAGGTATCTTCTGGCTTATTTGCATTTTGTTACCCGGAGGTAACCACTAGCTTGTTTTTTTTAGGCCTCTTGATACCCGAAGGTATCTTCTAGCTTTTTGGCATTCTGTTACCCGGAGGTAACCATTATCTGGTATTTTTGGCCTTTTGATACCTAGAGGTATCTTCTGGATTTTTGGCGTTCTGTTACCCGGAGGTAACCACTAGCTTATAATTTGGCCTTTTGATACCTGGAGGTATCTTCTGGCTTTTTAGCATTTAGCTATCCGGAAATAGTAGATTTTGCTTTGCTGCACTCTGCTTCCTATAGTGAAGCCACTCTCAATATTATTGGTTTTGCTGGTATTAACCTCCCCCACAAAGCGGTCCAAGTGCTAGAGTTTTCTTCTACATCCCATGTGTGGGTAAGTAGGTATAGGTGATGCTCCTATGCTCAGGACACATAGCTTTTGCGTTTACTTTGACCTGGTAAGCAAGGTTAAGCCTGTTTTTGCTTTCTGCTCAGCACTCCACTTTCCGGTTAGCTACTCTCTGTTAAGAAGAATAAGCAATTTTTGACTCTTGCTTTCTTTCGGATATTTTCCCTTGTTCAAGAAGAGTTTCGTTCTCTTTTTTGAGCTTTTCTGTTTTGCTTTGGAAGGGTACGTTGCTTATGTTACTCCTTTATTGAGGAGTAGTCATTCAACTTATTTGCCCCTTGCTTTTTAACTGAATTTTCTCGTGAGACTGAAGTTGTTTTATTGATGGGTATCCGTCCTTAGACGTATCATGATTACATAAAAAGATGTAAAAGAAATTATAAATCCAAAGCATAAAAACGTATCAGGGGTATGGTCGTCTGGGTCAGGGGTGTTCTTTTTACAAGAAGTAAGACTTTAGGTGTAATGCATTCAAGCTGTTTGGCTATACTTTTTTGTACCTGTCTTGTAACTTATATGCCCCTGCTCCTTTGACTTCCATGATTTGGTATGGTCCTTTTAGCCACGCGCCAACTTTCCCGCGACCTTTTCCATGATATTCTCAAAGACTCGGCGCATCACTCATTCTCCTTGGTGGAACGTCCGAGTTCGTACCTTCTTGTTGTAGCTGCGAGCTACTTCCTGTTGGTACTTCAAATTTTGGATTCTTGCGGCTTCCCTTTTTTCGTCAAGGAGATCCAGGTACAAAGCCATCAGCTCTTCATTTTTTCTTAGGGTTAGAAGTTCTGACCTGGCCGTGGTAACACTGTCTTCGGCGGGGGACACTGCCTCTGTTCCGTAGACCAGGGAGAAAGGTGTTTCCCTTATTGAAGTCTTAATGGTGGTTCGGCATGCCCATAAGGTAGCTGGAAGTTCTTCAACCCAGTTGCCTTTGGCTCCGTCCAGCTACTTTTTCAGAAAGTTGACTACCGTCTTGTTGGTGGATTCGGCTTGCCCATTGGATTGCAGATGTCAATGCCCCTTTATGTGACTATGTACCCCAAAAATATCCCGGAGCTTACTTCGAATGAGCACTTTGAGGGGTAGAGCTTCATGTTGTACTTCCTTAAGGTAGAGAAGTCTTGTTGAAGGTGGGCTATGTGGTCTTCCGCATCTAAGGACTTGACCAGCATATCATCTATATAGACTTCCATGGTCTGGCCGATTTGGTCTTCGAACATCATGTTTACTAGCCTCTGATAAGTTGATCCCGCATTCTTCAATCCAAAAGGCATCACCTTATAATAGTAGATTCCACGAGAGGTCATGAAGGACGTCTTTTCCTGGTCGTCTGGATGCATGAGTATTTGATTTTACCCAGAAAAGTCATCCATGAAGCTCATTAGCTGGTGTCCAGCTATGGCATCCACCAGCTTGTCTATATGGGGCAATGGGAAAGGATCCTTGGGGAAAGATTCTTTTAGATCCGTTAAATCTATGCAAACCCGCCACTTTCCATTCTTCTTGCGGACCACGACGACGTTTGCTAGCCAATATGGATAGTTGACCTCTCTAATGAACCCAGCCGCCAGGAGGTTTTTTACTTCATCATTGATGATCTGGTGTCGTTCAGGTGCGAAATTCCTCCTTTGTTGCTTGACTGCCGGGTATTTGAGGTCCACTTGGAGCTTATAGACTATGACTCTGGGTTTATTCCTGGCATATCCACGTGGGACCAGGCGAAGCAATCCGCATTGGATCTGAGAAAGTCAATCATCCTTTGGCGTTTGCCTTCTTGCAATCTTTCCCCAATTCTGAGGTTTCTGCCTTGCTCTCTGTGTACCAGAGCAACGTCATCCAGCTGTTCCACTTCTGGCTCTTCAGCCTACAATGCGAGAAGTGGTCTCTGTAATTGTTATAACGGAGCGGTCTTTCCCTTCAAAGTGGTCTGGAGCATGATTGAGCGTTTTCTTAATCACCCTTGATCTCTTTAGTTCCCCATGGGGTTGGAAACTTGAGTACTTGGTGCAAGGTTGAAGGCACGACTCTCATCTCATGTATTCAGGGCCTGCCCATGATCATGTTATAGGTAGAGGGACAGTCTATGACAGAAAACTTAGTGGATAAGTTCATTCCTCTGGCGCACACCGCAAGTGCTATCTCTCCAAAGGTCTAATTAACTTCCAAACTAAAGCCCACCAGCGGCATGGTCTTCTTGATCAAGGCTTCCTGGGTTAGACCCAGGTTCGCGTATGCTCCCAGGAAAAGTTCGTTCGTAGAGCTCTCATTATCGATAAGTACTCTCTTCACCAAACAATTCGCCTCCGACAATAAGACAACCAATGCGTCTTTAGGGGTGCTATGATTTTTTTTTAGCGAGCCTTTTGCTTTTCTTGGCAGCGGCGTGTGTGATTCAACTTATCTCCGAACCTCCCGATATGACATTGATCACCCTATCGTGCCTTGGGGAATCAGGTGCTTGACGGCCGGCTGGGACTCCTTCTTCTTGGTTGTCCAACATCTCTTTAGCTTTGTTGGAAAGGAATTCTCGTAGGTGTCCCAGCTTGAGCAGCTCGTTGATTTCTACTCTTAAGGATATGCAATCCTCTGTTCTGTGATTGTGGTCATTGTGGAAGTCGCACCATTTATTTGGATTCCGGCGATGCTCGGGTGACCTCATCTTCTAGGCCATTTGACCTGACCTCCCATCTCTTATAGGACTCCTACTAGCTCCGCGCTTGATATTGACAAGTTGGATACGTCCGACCAAGTATGTACCAGTGGGAATCTGTTGACGTCCAGCTTACCCAGAGGTTTGTGTCCTTTGGATCCTTTATGTCCATCATCTCTGGTAGGTCTTTGGTAGGGCTTGTCATCTTTGGCCGTCTTCTCGGTCCTCATGACCCGAGATTCTTTCCTGGAAAGTAGATCTTCTTCCCACTTGATTTGCGTCTGGGCCCGGGAGAGCACGTCTTCCATTGTTCTGCATTGATACTTACTGAGCTCCTTATATAGATCACCATCACGCAGAAGTCCTCTCTTGAAGGCAAAAATTGTGGTGGCAACACTACAGTTTGGGATGGTGACTTTCTCATTGTTGAAGCGGTGAAGGTAGCTCATGATTGGCTCTGCCTTATGCTGCGTGATCTCATAAAGGTCATCAGAGAACTTAAGAGTCACTCTGCTGCTAGCAAATTGCTCCATAAACAGATCAGTCAGATGAGCAAAGGATCTTATGGTTCCGGTTGGAATCGATATGAACCATTGTAAGGTGGCCCCTGTAATGCTAAAGTCGAACCCCTTGCACATGGTGGCTTCCTTGTGCTCCTTTTGGATTGCCATAGTAAGCATCTTCTGCTTGTACTGTGCAATTTGATTGTCCGGGTCGGAAGTCCCGTAGTACGACTTAATGAACGGGAAGGTGAACTTCTTTGGCCTGTCGGTGAGGGCAATCTCTTCTGAGAAGGGAGTGTCCGCATAAGAGCTTATGGCACTTTTGCTCAGAGGAGGTGCAAAACCCGAAAGTCGTTCGATCACCGACTGCAGTGCCTAAAACTTGCTAGAGAACATCTACTCTAGTCATCTGGCCTCATCAGAGAGTTGGGCGAGGCCTGCGGCTTGTGGCTCTTCGGTGTCCATCAGGTCTTCTTGCTCTTGAGTAAGGTTTTGGTCCTCCTTGGTCCCCGTTGCTACTGGGTTTCCTCTTTCTCCCATGTTGTTGGTAGGAGGAGTTTCCAAAGTTGTCATCTAGGGTACGTGGATCCTGAACATGTGATTCGTGGCTTGATTCGCCGTCAAAGCCGAGTTTGCCTCTCAGAGGATCTCGTTATCCAGCTCTAGTTGCTGTAGGCACTGCGTGTTCCCTTTGAGCATTTTGGCATTAGCCTCCATATGCTGCCTCAAGGTCTGAAGCTCTGCAGTTGCTGCGTTAGCTCCAGTTGGAGTCTGATCCCTTCGAAGCTGCTCCATCTATCCTATTCTCTTTTGCAAAGTCTCTAGTTAAGATGGCATCTCCTCGTAGGTGAGCTCTACTCGTGCTGGTGTGATGTTTGTTGATTCATGATTATCTCCAACCATCGTCACGTAGTTGTTTTTGAAAGCTACCCCTCCTTCTAGCGCCAACTGTTATGGGTTATTTTTGTCGTTCTTTGTAGCACTACGGAAGCTGGAGGTTAATGAATGTTTAGCAAAGGTAAAAGAAAGTTGTTTCTAAGCTCTGAGATCAAAGATGGCGAAAAAGATGTTTGTTGTATCGATTTTTGGCTTAGGGTTTCGTGCGTACACGTTTTGCCCTTGAGCTTTGTATTTATACATGTGTTTCATGATTATCCCTCCAAGAATTAAATATATCATGATTATCTGTAAAATATATGCATCTATATCTAGAATACATGTCATTATCTACTTATGTAATTAGCAAAAATAGAGGAGAGGCGATGGTCGGCTGGCTTCCGGCTTCTGGCTATGCTTGGTCGTCTAACTTCCGGCTCTCGGCTATGGGACGTCGTCTGGCTTCCTGCTTCTGGGCATTCTCCTGCTTTGAGGTCTTACTGTTGTACTCCTTCTAAGTCTGGGGAATGTGACTTAAATTACTCCCAACAGTTTGGATGCATGAGTATTTTATTGTTCTCAGAGAAGGCATCAATGAAACTCATCAGTTGGTGTCTAGCTGTGGCATCCACCTGCTTGTCTATATGGGGCAAAGCAAAAGGATTCTTAGGGCAGGATTTGTTTAGATTCGTGAAATCTATGCAAACTGTGGGAATCGAAATTCTCACTGTCAATGATATGTGGTTCACGGAT
>OVAN01005060.1:0-24329 GCA_900406275.1 Anastatica hierochuntica | reverse complement strand
AGGGAGAGTAGGAGAGATCATTTTTTACTCATTAAGAGTATTCTAGATTTATACCCGTTTCATACTCTGTTTGCCCTGTTCCAACAAAATTCATCTGTTGTCTTCATCTAACTTTAGTTCTTGGTGGATTTGTGGCTGAACCAGGAGGAAAGTCGATGCCTTTCTGGTCCACAGTCCTTATCAGAGTGGTATCAGAGCTTTGGCTCGTTGTTTTGGTAGTCTTTCAAGGTTTTCTTGAGGCTGGAACCATGTCTTCAGCTAGAATCAAAGTGGAGAAGTTTGATGGTCGTGGAGATTATACATTGTGGAAGGAGAAAATCATGGCACATCTTGAGATATTGGGTCTGAGTGTTGCTCTGCAGGAAACTCAGTTTTCAGAAACGGAAGGTTCATATCCAAAAGATGAAGATGAAGGAGAGAAAGATCTAAAGGAAAAGGATGAAGCTTTTAAAGAAAAGTTCAAGAAAGCATGCAGCACCATAGTTTTGAGCGTTTCAGATCAAGTCTTGAGGAAAATCATCAAAGAAAAAACTGCTGCTTCTATGCTTCAATCTCTCGACAGGCTGTACATGTCTAAAGCCCTGCCGAATCGGATCTACCTAAAACAGAAGCTTTACAGTTTTAAAATGTCTGAGTCACAGATGGTAGAAGCAAATATTGATGATTTTCTGAGAATAATAGCAGATCTGGAAAGCACTAATGTTTGTGTATCGGATGAAAACCAAGCTATCCTCTTGCTTATGTCTCTTCCAAGGCACTTTGAGCAGCTGAGAGATACTCTAAGATATGGAAGCGGTAGAATCACTCTCACCATGGAGGAAGTTGTGTCTACCATTCATGCTAAGGAACTAGAGCTTGGCTATAACAGAAGGAGCATTAAGGGTTAAGTTGAAGGCCTTTACGTGAAAGACAAGGCATAAACCAGAGGAAGAAGTGACCGCCGAGAAAAGACTAACAGAAACAGGTCAAAATCCAAACCTAAGAATAAACGAGGGTGTTGGATATGTGGTGAAGATGGACACTTTAAACAATCATGTCCAAATAGTAATCAAGCTAGTGGAAAGGCTAAAGATCAAAACCTAAGAGGAGAGAACTTAGCTGCCAAAGGTAATCTGGTCGAAGCCACAGGGTTGTTTGTCTCTGAATCCTTATCATATACAGACATAAATCTTGCTGAGGAATGGATTATGGACAGTGGATGCAGCTATCACATGACATACAAAAAGGACTGGTTTGATCTACTTGATGAAGAAGCTAGTGGTTTGGTCAGAATGGGAAACAAAACTTTCTCAAAGGTTAAGGGAATCGGAACTGTCAAGCTTATCAACGAAGATGGTTTGAAGGTCACGCTTAAGGATGTGAGATACATTCCGGAGATGGACAGAAATCTTCTATCACTTGGTACACTTGAAAAGGCAAGATACAAGTTTGAATCCGAGAATGGTATCTTGAGTGTTAAGGCTGGTAATCACACCATAATCAGGGGAAAACGCTATGAGACTCTGTATTTGCTACAACAGAATTCTGCTTCAGGAGAGTCTCTTCTGACAGTGAAGAAAGATGATGACACAAAGCTTTGGCATAGGAGGCTAGGGCATATGAGTCAAAAGAACATCTCTATTCTGTTGAGATGTGGCTTGCTGGATAAGAAGAAGATATCCACCTTCGATGCTTGTGAAGATTGTGTGTTCGGGAGAGCTAAAAGGGTGGGATTTACTCTTGCTCAACATGATACCAAGGAGAAATTGAAATATGTTCACTCGGACCTGTGGGGGGCTCCTTCAGTACCTTTCTCCGTAGGGAAGTGTTAATACTTCATCTCGTTCATTGATGATTACACACGTAAAGTGTGGGTATACTTTCTAAAACACAAAGATGAGGCCTTTGAGAAGTTTACAGAATGGGCCAGCCTTGTGGAGAATCAAAGTGAAAAGAGGCTGAAAACGCTAAGAACCGATAATGGCTTGGAATATTGTAACAGGTAGTTTGAAAGCTACTGTGAAACAAGAGGAATTCAAAGGCATCAGACTTGTGCTTATACTCCGCAGCAAAACGGAGTTGCTGAGCGTATGAATCGTACTATAATGGAGAAGGTTCGAAGTTTGTTGAGTGATTCAGGGTTTCCAAAGAGGTTTTGGGCAGAGGCTACTCAAACAGCAGTGATTCTCATTAACAAGACGCCTTCCTCAGCAATCAACTTCGATATTCGAGACAAGAGATGGTTCGGAAAGGCTCCTAAGTATTGTTATTTAAGAAGATTCGGATGTATTGCCTTTGTACATTCTGATGAGGG
This sequence comes from Anastatica hierochuntica, assembly GCA_900406275.1. Classification (NCBI taxonomy): domain Eukaryota; kingdom Viridiplantae; phylum Streptophyta; class Magnoliopsida; order Brassicales; family Brassicaceae; genus Anastatica; species Anastatica hierochuntica. The sequence continues at coordinate 22,036 of OVAN01005060.1, read as the reverse complement.
AAAGCTCAGTCCAAGGGCTAAGAAAGGAGCTCTATTAGGATATCCATCCGGGGTGAAAGGTTATAAGATATGGCTGGTAGATGAGAAAAAGTGTGTGGTAAGTCGAAATGTTCTGTTTCATGAAGATTCAGTCTATAAGGATCTACTTCAGAGGAATGTGATGGATAACATTGATGATGAAGACCAACCTTCTTCAAGTCTAGATATAGATATAGAAGCAGACCGGATCATCACTTCAGGTGGAGATCAATATGAACAGAACGAGTCTCCCTCCACTCCAATCTCAATCTCTCCTTCTCCAAGTTATGTTTTTGGTGATGAGGAACCTGAAATAAATCAGTCTCCTCTGAGTTATCATCTAGCCCGAGATAGAGAAAGAAGAGAGATTAGACCTCCTCAAAGGTTTGATGACGAAGATTATTTTTGTGAAGCTCTTTACACCATAGAGGATGGAGATAATATTGAGCCCGAGGATTTCTTAGAAGCAAAGAGAAGTGCTGATTGGAGAAAATGGAAACGTGGTATGGATGAAGAGATGGATTCCCAAATAAGGAATTATTCATGAACAGTTGTAGCAAGACCAGAGAATCAGCGTGTTATCGGCTCTAAATGGATATACAAGCATAAGCAGGGTATACCTTGAGTAGAAGAGCCTCGATTCAAGGCAAGGTTAGTTGCCAAAGGGTATGCCCAAAAAGAAGGAGTAGACTATCACGAGATATTTTCTCCGATTGTGAAACATGTATCCATAAGGATACTACTTTCTATTGTTGCTCAAGAAAACCTGGAACTAGAGCAGCTTGACGTCAAAACAACTTTCTTACATGGGGAATTGAAAGAAAGGATATACACGACACCACCTGAGGGATACGAGTCTATGTTCAAGCCAAATCAAGTATGTCTCTTGAACAAATCTCTTTACGGTTTAAAACAGTCTCCGAGACAATGGAATGAGAAGTTTGATGTGTACATGTCTGAAATTGGGTTTACAAGAAGCAAATACAATAGATGTGCTTATACTAAGGCTCTTAAAGATGGCTCCATGATATATTTGCTCTTATACGTCGATGACATGTTAGTGGCTGCAAGAAATATGCATGATTTTTCAGATTTGAAGAAAGATCTTAGTCTCAAGTTCGAGACGAAAGATTTGGGAGTGGCAAAGAAAATGTTGGGTATGGAAATTACAAGAGACAAGTCAAAAGGGTTGTTGTGGTTATCACAAGAGGGATACGTAAACAAGATACTTGAGACTTATGGCATGGAAGAAGCAAAGGCTGTTTTTCTACACCTCTCGGATCTCATCTAAAAATGGTTGCTGCTACGGAAGAAACACTGGCCAGAGATGAAGAGTATATGAAATCTGTTCCTTATTCAAATGCAGTAGGAAGCATCATGTACGCAATGATTGGTACTCGACCTGACTTAGCTTATCCAGTGGGTATTATCAGCCGATTTATGAGTAAACCAATCAAAGATCATTGGCTTGGTGTTAAGTGGTTGATGAGATACATCAAAGGATCGTTAGGAACAAAGCTCTGCTATGAAAGAAGCTATAAATTTAAGATTGTTGGCTACTGCGATATAGACTTCGCAGCTGATTCGGACAAGAGAAGATCAATTTCTGGCATGGTATTTACCTTGGGAGGCAATACGATCAGTTGGAAATCTGGTCTTCAAAGGGTTGTGGCCCTTTCTACCACAGAATCCGAATACATGTCTTTAACGGAAGCAGTGAAAGAGGATGTTTGGCTGAAGGGGATTATGAGGGAGTTTGGTTATGATCAAGAGAGTGTTGAGATTCATTGTGACTCCCAAAGCGCCATCGCCTTTTCAAAGAACAATGTGCATCACGAAAGAATGAAGCACATTGATGTCAAGTATCACTTCATACGGGACATTATTGCCCAACGAGAAGTAAAGGTTGTGAAGATATCCACCGATAAGAACCCTGCGGATATATTCACAAAGATCGTGAATAGTAACAAGTTTCAGGCTGCTTTGAACTTGCTACGAGTCAGGCCTGAGTAATAAAACTCAGGGACCCGAGGCTGGAATCCAAGTGCTGGTATGGCAATCTCTCTCTAAGTTATTTGTGTTATCTGTTTTGCGTTTGCTCTCTCAGTTATCAGGTGGAGATTTGTGGAGACTGTGATAACGTGAGAAGCAAGGAACACAAATGGATAAAGATCTTCTAAACCATCGTGGTTAGTTAATTCAAGCTCAAGTCCTTTGCTAGTCAAGTGTTAACCTTGGTAGAGTTTAGCATTGGGATTGGATGCAAAACGGCTAGTTGGTTGCAGTTTTGGGATAAGCTCTGCAAAGGACAGTTTTGTCTTGTTTCTCCAATAAAGGAAAAATGAGACTTGTAGCCAAAGGTGTCACCTTGGCGGTTTGGAGTCTTGTGTAAAGGTGTGAGCTGGTTTCTATAAAGAAGAGGCTCGGTTCAGAGAGAGAGACGTACAAAAAAGAGAGATTCATTATCACAAAGAAGAGAGAGCAAAACAAGGAGCTTTTGTTGATACGTTTTGTTCTTGAAGGATTACATTGTAAGTCTTGAAAAACATAAGTTTGTAGAGACTAGGAAACTTTGTAATCCTTGTAACTCTCTTTATCTAGTGGATTCCGGGGCAAGGCCTCGACGAGATGTAGGAGTACTAGTTAATGTCCTCTAAACTCGTAAAATTTCTTGTGTGCTCCTTCTTTATCTGCTTATCATCATGTTGCATCTTCCTTCTCTCTGTTTCATACTCTGTTTGCCCTGTTCCAACAAAAGTCATCTGTTGTCTTCATCTAACTTCAGTTCTTGGTGGATTTATGGCTGAACCAGGAGGCCTTTCTGGTCCACAGTCCTTATCATTATGGCTTGAAGAACCAACCCTTTGGATGATTCACACAATAATGTTGAACTAGATAAGTTATATATGTTTTGTTTTTTGGTTTGTTTATGTCCTTATAGTTTTTGTTTCATAGTAAACTAAATTTTTATAAGAGCGTCAAGGTGTCTTGTGAGTTTATGGGTTTTCTCGTAATTTTTGTGGTAGATCGTCCAACAACAATAAAGATCTGGGTGCTCGAGCTGCTCACATCCTCATTTAGAAAGATCTCAAGGTGACCTTACACTCTTTGTCTATGCTAATTCTGTTTATTTGATGTCATTTACTTTGTTCAAAAAGAGAAAATGAATATATAATGAAAGATTGACATGTCTTAATGTGGAGTTTTGTTGGGGAAATGGAGAGTGAATAGTGGTGTTAGATGTTAGAAATAGAAGTGATATTGAAGGAGAATTGGTATGGACATATTGTGTTATGTAGCTGAGCTTCAACTTTTATAAAATTTTTATGCATACAGACTTAAAAGTTTTAAATTTTACAAGGTTTATCAACTCTTACGGTGAATCTAGAACTTAAATTTCATTCTTTAATGTTCACTCCATCGATAAATATTAATATAACTTAGTGAAGATGATGATGATTGCTGTTGGAAATTGAAGCATGTTGGAATTAATGTAGATAAAACTTATAAAAGAATGTAGGCTAATTAGTGAAATACTACGCTTATTAGAAAGGGTTGCATAGAAAAGCACATGTAAGCAAAAGTAGTGGAATAGTCTTGCCCTTAAGTGTTGTGCATCTTATATCTTTTCTTCACACTACCAAATGCTCTCTCTTTCTTTTTAACCTGTTCATAAATAGAGTATAAAGTTGGTATATCATATTTGTATTAAGGTAATATGTTCATAAATAGAGTATAAAGTTGGTATACAATGATGTTTCTTTAGCTTTTCCTCACACTACTAAATCTGATATTATTTTGCTATCTCTCTGTTCAGAACAGCTCACGGGCTTGGAGTAGAAACAATGCTTATTGCAAGTAAGTGTTTTGTTATTCAATGCTTGAATTTTTGAGTTTTTCTCCAATTGTAGTTTCTGAACTTTCCTTTGCTCATTCTATTGATTTTTTCCTTGATGTCTCTTGGTTCAGATTTCACTATCAAAAGTACAAAGGAAAAAAATGGTATCGCCAAGCAATGGCAATGATGTGAGTAAAAATGTCTTCTTTTAAACTTATACCTGTAATGGGAATATGATATTAGTTCTTATGTCTATGATAATGTTTGGGAGCAAAAACCTATCTACATTTGGAGTGATGAAGAAACTCGCTTGTATCTTCAACTTACAATTGAAGAAAGGGAGAAAGAAAATTGTAGAAAAGCAAGGATAAGTGAAGCAGGGAAGCAAAATATTTAGCTAAGTTTTATGAAGTATTTGGGCAAAAACATTGTAACGACCCCGACCCGAGGGTACCAGACTGCTCCAAATGGTATCGCCAAAACCGAAGCAAACTTCACCAACTGGTCAACAAATTCGCTTCTAACTTTTACCTGCAGAAACACCAAAAGGAAAAAGGGAGAAAAGAGAGGGGTGAGTGACTTTTCAAACAAGCCACTCAGTGAGGACGGACCCGACTCCGCCTCACCCGCTATCCGCCTAACCCCGCTAAACTAGAACTAGACCACAACCCCTAAAGTAAACACAGAAGACACCTAGTGTGTCGCACAAGCAAACTACCAAACGCGGTGGCTTACGACACCACCTGTCACAACTCCGTCCCATTCCAAGGCTGCTCCAGATGACATCACCAAAACGACTTTGACCGACTCGGACTCGATTGACACGACCGATACATAATAAAAACTAGTTGTAGCCCTAGATACCTAGCAAAACACATGCCTCAATACTCAGAGTCAACTTTCCCCCTCGCAGCCATAACCAACCATAGTTTACACATCATCGGATCCAATCATGGCCTAAGCAGTCTCCCACAGAACCTGCAGCAACCGGGCCAGTGACCGGACTGACATTTACATTCCCTCCGAAAAACCGGTATGTCCGGACTCAGGGCTTTCTTTTTAAACTCGCCAGTCCTCTTGCTTACGTAACTCAACTGACGGACCATCCCGCGCAGTCTCTTGCCCTCACCAAAGGACTCACCTACGGTGGACAGTAATTGTCCTCCACCAGTGGCCTCTTACCCCCGGTAGAGACAATCTCCGACTATCGCCGCAACGATACTACACCAAGGCAAGGGGGAAAACACCACACGCTTCACGATCCTACAGTAGGCTCCGCGCCCACTGGAGGAGACCATCCATTTCGTTCTACTCCTAATTCATTTCGCGTAATTCTCAAACAATGTCAAATTAGACCTATTCCCTTTTAGGACTTAGGTTATCACAGACTCTATCCTAGGCTCGACTTAGCGACCCGCAAACAATCGCACGTAGGCGTATAGAACTTTATACATAGCAATACATATTACACACACTTATTCGTGCCGAGACATATAGCTTGACACTGGCCGATACTCTAACCCTAGCCTAACGAAGTTAAGAAGATAACGAATGAGAAAAAAGGCGGGAACTCCTCACCTTAGCCACAACGACGAGATGACTCTAGAACTGCTGACTGACGACCCTCCTTCTGAGCTTTTACCCCATGATGACTCTCCGTCATTCTTCTTCTCCTTTGTCGATCCTCCTTCCGAAAAGGGACCTGGAATAGGAACCCGAATCAAACCTTAAACGGGAACCTATCAAAAATGGAAACTTACTATTTATGGAAACCTGCCATAAATAGAAGTTACCCAAAAAGGAAACCTGCCCGAAGAGGAGAGTCACCAAAAAGGGAAACCTGCCCTAAAAGGAACTTCCTAAAAAGGAAACTTTCCAAATATGGAAACCTGCCATATTTGGAAAGCTCCCAGGCCAGGGGCAAAATGGTAATTTTACTTACCGAGGGAAAAACGTTCTCAGAAACGTTTCAGTTTATCTTCAACTCTCTGGAATCCTTAAACTCGAGCTCTTCCAGTGCTTTACGCGGACATATTCGCTACTCCAACTTCCGGGACGCGGTTCTCCACTCATATGAACCCGAATCCAGTGTTCCTTTTACCGATGGATTCATATGACTCCCTACATCGATCCCACCAAAGATCAACTCGAAAAACAACTTTTAACCCAAGCAAAACCGAGATACACTTTGAGCAACGTTTTCTGGAAATCTGACAGATTTACAGTCGAACAAAAACGAAGCTACAACTCGCAAACTAACCGTTCAATTGAAGATTCAAACGGTCATATTAAATCTCTGGACGCCCTCTGTCTATAGCCGCCGAGTATGCTCCGATCGAACGCCGCATGATCTCGGTATGTCTCTTCGAACACTGACTGGTTGCGATCGTGATCTGATTCTATAGTCCTTGGTAGAAAATTCATAACTCTTAAAATACTCAATGAAATCACGCTCTACAAAATGAAAGATGACGGTTGGAGAGTCTACTACCTTCTGTAAAAATTTCGCGATGATCAGAGATGGTTTGGTTGGTCGTTCCTTCGTTCTCCCACGGTATATCCTTCTGATTTCTGCGGAGACTGCATAGCACTCATCTTCTTTCTTTGTTTCTCTCTTCTCCCCATGGATGGTTTGCACGAAAAACTCCCTGGAGAAACTCTATCTGCCTTAGGTTGACGGCCGGAAAGGTTTGGGAGAGAAAAAGAATAATAATATTTAGGTTTTTAGGATTTAAATAGGTAGGGTTAGGGAAATTCTAGTTCGGTTTGGTTCGGATTAAAGGCAAATGGTTTACTGATGAAAATACCAGGATACGAAAAACCGGATGTTACAAACATATTTGGAGAAAATTCAGAAACAAGTATAATACTTGCAGAAAATAGTATACATCTTTCAAGAGGTTGACACACAAAACTAGACTTGGTTATGACTCAAATGAATTTATAGACATGAGTGATGATTGGTGGGAAGAGAAAATTAAGGTACTCAACTAATTTTTCTCTCTTATTTCATTCTTCATAAATTGAGTGACGTTTGTATGATCATGGATGTATGTTTTACATTTTTTTGTGTGAAATCGATACTTTTATATAAAGGATTATTTTTGCATCTTGGGTTGAATTTATATTGGATTTTTAAGTTATAAAACAATGAGCCTGTTAAATATTTTCTTGACTGTATACTTTTGGTTCTTAACAGGAGTGGTCCGAAGCTAGAAAGATAAGAGAGAAACCATTGGTAAACATGGATTTAATAGAAAAATTGTATGATACTGTTCATATTAGTGGAGCTGAAGGCTGGAGTGCTCAGCAAGGGGAAGAACATTTGGATGCTACTATTCTTAAGGAGCATGTAAACGAGTCTGATGCTGCATCAGAGTTGAGACATACTGCCACTCAGCCCACCCAAGCAGCTGATGCTCCCTCATCATCAAATATATCAAAGGCGAACAAGAAAAGAAAAGCATCACATGAGGTAGCTGAAGCAATTAGAGACATCATCACATGAGGTAGCTGAAGCAATTAGAGACAGCAGTGAGTCACGAGATGCGATACTTTCTCAGAAAAACCAGTTATTAGAACAACATCCTGATTTTAGTTGCAGCCAAATACGAGCTATGAGGATATTACATTCACTTTCAAGCGTTAGGATGTGGTCTCCTTTGTACAAGGCGGCCATTTTGCACCTTCAGACAAGCTCCACCAACCGTCAGATGTTTTTAGGTTATGAGGATGATGAGAATAAAATATTATATTTGGAGTTTGCAATCGGCAAAAGTAGAGATGCGTAAGTAAATGTTAGATGAAATTATGATTAGATTGCTTATGATGTTTGTACTTTTAACTTACGATCATATTGTGTTCTATGTGATGAATCTTAGATTATGCTTTTTTTTGCTATGAATAGATTGTTCTAATCTTGTTTTCAACCTTTCCAATTTTAATAATATTTCAAATTTGTTGCATAAGTAATTAACGTATTGGAATTTTAAATATTTTTTGTAGGATACATTCATATTATATTTGGAGGATGATGACACGAATATAATTTTAGAAGTTGAAAGGAAAATGCATGTTGTTGTAGGAGAGCTTTATGGAGATGTTAATTTTGATAGACAAATAAGTAGGAGAGATCGAAGTGTAGGATGGCGTCGTTGCAAGAATTTATGGAAGAATCTGAGAACGAATGTTTTGACATTTTACGCATGAATCAAGGTACATTTTGGAGTGTACGTCATAAGCTAACAGAGCAATATAAGTTAAAGGAGTCTTCTCATGTTTATCTTGAAGAAAGTATAGCAATGTTTATCGAGATGGATGCATAAGATATAACTGTGCGGGTCTTAGCTGCGAGATATCAACATTCTCTCGACACTGTGAAAAGGAAGTTGGATGATGTTCTGAGTGTCTTCTTGAAGCTTGCAGCAAATACTATAAAACCGACAAGAGGTGAATTTCCAAGAACAAGTCCTACTTTGGTGAATGATAAATGGTATGGACCATACTTTATGGATTGTGTTGGAGCACTCGATGTGACTCATGTTCTGGTTCGTCCTCCTTCTTAGAATGCATAAGCATTTATTTGTCGAAAAGATGAAGCGACAATGAATGTGCTTGCAATATGTAATTTCGGCATGAAATTCATATATGCATATGTCGGGGTACCTGGAAGAGCACATGATACTAAAGTGCTGACACATTGTGCTACACAAGAACCGTTTTTCCCGCATCCTCCTCAAGGAAAGTAATACCTTGTTGATTTAGGATATCTAACTAGGACTGGATATCTAGGCCCTCATCGCAAAACTCGTTACCATCTTGATCAATTTAATCGAGGAGGACCACCAACAAACAATAGGGAATTGTTTAACAAAAGGCATTCAAGTTTGCGATCGGTGATTGAGCGTACATTTGGAGTATGGAAGGCGAAGTGGAGGATTTCGGATCACAAACATCCTAAGTACGAATTGAAGAAATGGATGAAAATTGTGACGGCGACTATGACACTCCACAACTTTATAAGAGATTCACATAGAGAAGATCGTGATTTTATACAATGGGAGACAATGGATGAGTATGAGCAACATGGAGATCAAATGGTAAGAAATGAACATGTTCCATACATGTTGGTTGGTGATAGAGTGATGGAGGCTCTTCGCGATTCTATTACAAAAGAGATTGCAAAGAACGCCAACTACCAGATTAGTCATTGTGTATTTGAGATTTATCTGTACGTTTGTCAATTTTATTGAATGTAATGACTTTGAAAAAGGATTTGTATCTTTGAATTTATTGATTTGTGTTGAACAAAGTTCCTCTTATTACATATGCATCAAAGTCTTATGTAGAATTAGCTAACACTCAATTTTGGATATTTAACTTATTTCATGTATTTAAATTATGTTTAGTACTTTTATATATGTTAAATGGCATTAGTTATTCTCGAGGTTTGTATGAATGTTTAGCTTTTAGTATTGTATTTTTTATATATTTTAAACAATTTACTAATGTAAATTCTTTTAGAAAAAGTATTATGCTGGTATTTTAAATAATATAAATATATAAATATCTATTAAATTTAATTCAAAAGATAATTGAAAATAAAAGTATTTATGAAAATATGAAATTAATTTATAATAAAATAAAATAAGTTTACAAAAATATTATTTTGATAATTATTTAGTGATTTTATATTAATTTAAATATTTTAGAATATTTTTAATCAAAAGCATGTCCTTTTTGGTAATTTTTCAATGAGATGAATCTAGATGCTATTGCAGATTTGAAAACGAACGAAGTTGCATCTAGATGCTGCATTCAGATGCAAAACTCAGATGCAAAAATGAACAACAACCAGATGTTGCATCTGAATGCATCATCCAGATGTTGCGTCCAAATGCAAAAACGAACAGGGCCTAATTAGGTAAATACTTGCACGATGTTGCAGGTTATTTTTATTAACGAACACAAGAGTTTAAAAGCATAAAACAAGTAGATATAAATCTATACTATAATTTTGAATCAACTCTCTCCTAAAGGATGACGCATCAGCGCAAGAGAAAAACACGTGGTTATCAAAGTAAATTATCTTCCGTTACAAATTTAAATACGAGATAAAAATTAGTATAATTAAAAATAAGAAAACTATCGTCTCTCTCTCTCTCTCTCAATATCTTATCCTTCTCTTCTCTAATCCCTTCTCTTCTCTGATATGTTTCCTAACTTTTCACATTCACGATTGTAATTGATACATCAAAAATTATCGCATAAAGCAATTGCACTGGAACGTGAAAGACTATTTTCATTATGTTGTTTAGGGCGGTCGTCTCTGGCCAATCTCCAGACCTAAAGAATCATGGAGAATGACATAAAGAATAAATCGGTAGATCCTTCAGACCATAAATCAGGGCGAAGAAAATCAAAAATCTGAGTGAAATTCACGAAGAGAGTGACAAATTTATGGTGGAGAAAGAAGCTTCTCGATTTGGATTCATTTAATATTGAGCTGATAAGTAATGAATCTAGGTATAAGAGAGGTGAAGAGGAATATGTAAACTCATTGTTCTATGAGCATATTCGGACATTTAGGGTAAGAATTACATTGATTCTCATGTCAAACAATTATAGTTATTAAGGGGTCTTTTTCTTCGTCTTATTTAGTTTGATAATTTTAATTTCTTTGCTTCAGTTTCATGTCAGATTATACAGTTCTTTGGTTTTGTAGACATAGCCTAATCATGCTTCAAGGTAGTCATAATCCAAGCAAGGAATGATACACCTCTATTCTTAAACAAGATCATATTTAGGTTACTAAGAACCTGACTTACCTCCCAGTGATTACATCTTATTCTTTTTGAGGTTTGTAATCGGTTGTAGTAACTTAAATTTTTTCGTAGTATTGTTCAGAAGTTTCCATGTGTTGGAACATTGATAGGTAGATAGCCCTTATATGCTGGAGCCAAGGAGACAATAAGGAAAAGAGGTTGCTGCTTTGAATAACGGCCGACAGGCAAAGTAGAGAAGCAATTGTTATAAGCGTCCACCTTCTGGAATTGGAAAAAGGACACTTACATCAATGCTTAGGAAGGAGTTTCCTTCATTTTTTTGAGTTTTCACTAAGCCACACAAGTCGATCTCTGAGGCTATGTGCTCTATTAAAATTTGGTTTAGATAAGCCGAAGAAGAGGCTAAAGAAAGGAAATCCTCAGGTATTTGTAGTCTTGTTCTGTATAACAATATCGAGGACCACTAAAAGAAGCTTAAGGTGAATCAAATTTCGTTAACTGGTCAAAATATTTCCATATTTTGATGCATGATAATATCATAAACTCTTAGGGCTAGACAGAGCGCAACATTTGATGGTGTGAAGGTGAAAAACTATACATTATAATGCATACATTTTCTTTATTTGGTGAAATGATTTGCTTTCCCATTTTTTAGATTCTGCTGTAGATGAGATTGTTCATCAAACCAAGCACAAAATAACTAAAGTGGAAGAAAATATCATTGTTCAAAAAACACAAGGGAACCAAAAAAGAACAAGTAACCAGCTGAATTACACTCATATGTTCCTGGTAATATATCTCTAAGCTTACTCAGGCTATAATTTGACACTCTGTCAAATGACTCTAATTTTGAAAAGAGAAACAATTTATAGCTTTGTGATCCTTGTAGAAATTAACCTTCTTGGTCCACCTCCCATTGTTGAGGATGTGCCAACAAAATCATTTCATATATACTTCCAAAAGAACTTGTTGTTCCACATGCGTTTTAGATGAGTAAGATGACAACAATTCATATGCAAGAAAGAGAGAACACAAGTTTTGGTTCTTAATTGATACATATCAGAACCTATCATTAATCCGGAATGGAAACGAGTATCATATTTTCTCTCTCCATATGGGTTGCTTCATGTTTTTTACCGTAAAAAAATGTTTTCTTTGTGTGAAATTTAATGTCCCCATGACTATTTGAACTTCACTGATACTAAAATTTATCATTGAATATATGTCTTGCACTTTATTTTTGTGAAATTGCTGAAACAAAAAATGATAAAATAAAATAAATTTGAGAAGAAAAAATTCCGCAATAAAAAATCATGTTATTTTTATTATATATGGATATTTAATAACATATATAGCAGTCTTCAGATTTGATAGAATTCCTCACTTTTTAGTTACTGAAGCACCTTTCGTCAATGAAGGAGCTATCCTCCCCGACAACGGAGTAGGATAAATGCCATGAAGCTTTATCAAAAATAAAATTAACAATAAACTAAAATTTTATCAGTGAACATTAAAACATAGAAAATTGTAAAATATCTTAATTTATATCGTAGGTATTTCATAAATGTTGGAAATATTTATAGGGGTAAAAACATTAAGAACTTTAAATCTTTATAGTTTATGCTAATATACGATAAACCAATAAACATCACATTTAAAAATTAATTTACAAAATTTATTACCCATAGAACTCATAAATTGTCAACCGCGTAATCATTTTTATAGTGTAGGAGAGTAATACTAAACATTGTAAAAAAATTTTGAAACTTTTATCTTATCTATATCTATATATTATATATATGAGAAGTCACTTGGTTGCGTGGCGAGCTAACATAATTTGTTGGTGACGTTGCAAAATTCTGGAACTCGCTATTTTTAAAAAAAAAATTTTGATTGTTTCTTTTTGCTTACATGTCGTGATTTTATTTGTTCTCGGGCTAGAAAACATTCTCGTTCGGGTTATGATGTACTTATCCCTGCGTGAAATTCATTGTTTTTTTCTAAAAAAGGTGATATTAAGTAGCATCAAAACCGAATCAAAATATATATTATTGTTGACACACACACACACATCCATCAGTTGAATAAACCCGAGGAAGTTAAATATAATAAGATATTTGATCTTATCTAATATCTCTGGTATCTTAGTTATTATACAACTCTATATTAACCTCACGTGAAACTTTACCTACCACATCCATCATCTTTCGATCATAAATAAGTGAGTTTCTGTGATGAACTGAGTCGAAGTTCACTTGAAACAATAGGAAGGATGACAGTGAATGACTGTAACCCAACCATGTTTTCATCTGCTCATCTGTTTTGTTATTCTCTTCCTGTTGATCACTAGTTAACCTTTATATTTTCTTCTTTGTGCTTTCTCTTTCGTGTTTGGGGATCTTTTAATGTTTTTTCTTCTGCCTCTTGTTTTTTTTAGAATCGATGACTGCTACTGATGCTCTTCAATTCGATGATCTCGAAATTGGATACTTCTAGAGTCGATTGGAAAATTTGTGTTAAAGTTTTACGTGTTCTCAAGCGGAGTTTTTATGTTGCAGGTCTTACTATGGAGCTTGTCTTGGCTGATAAATCAATATTTTTTTGTTTTTTTTGTTTTTTTGTTTTGGGTTGGTTTGTTGTTTCATTCTTTCGATTCGGTTTTGTTATGTTTTTTTTATCATTTTTGCTTGTCGTTTGTTGTTTTTTTTGTTTGTAGGGTGAAGATTTAAGCTTCTCTTTCGGATACCGAGGTCCACCGTTTTATGGACTTTATAGTTGAGAGTTCTTGGTATATTGTTCAAAATTTAATGTCCTCTATAAGTTACACCTCCAAAAGTCTCGCATGGCCGATTTAAGCTTCAATTTTGTGGCGGTACTTTGGTTAGCGGTGTCTCCGCTTGGTCTTCTAGGGTGTTTCACAATTTCTTTAGGCCTCAGAGTATCTTGAACGGGTCCCTTCGTGTTGGTTTGTTAGTTGGTGTGTTTAGTTTTAGTTTATCTTCTTTTGTTTTTCTCTTGTCCCTTGCTAGCATTTGTTTTTTGTTTGTTCTCTTTCTTATTGGTCTTATCGGACTTTTTTTTGGGATAGATCTTATTGGTGAAGTCGTTAGGGTTGAGGAGCATGATGACGATAATGATGGTGGTTTTGTGCTTATTTTTTTTATACATGTGGTCTTTATTTTGGTTGTATTTTAATGGTGATTTATGTTTCTTTTTCTAGTTATGCTTCAGGGTTTTGAAGAGATGATGGGTGTTATTGGCGGTGGTGATGTTGCGGGTGTTGTAGAGCGGGATGGCGATGGTAGTTGTTGTGTCTGTTTTTTTAGGTTTTGTTTTCGTTATGTATTATTGGTTTTTTTTTTGTTTTCATCTACTATGTCTTCTTGGTGATGTGGAATGGGAGGCTGGGAATGATGGCTATAGTGAGGTTTCTCAGGTTGAATCACCACATGTTAATGGTGATTCCAATGATTGTCGTTCAAAAATCTGACATGGTTTTTTTGGATTTGGATGTTGTCGACGATTACGGTCATACCTTAACCATTCATTTGCGTGACATCGAGTTATTGCCCATTTAATTTTTCCTCCGAAATTGTTTTTTCCCCGATCTCTCTCTATTTGGTGTTTTATTTTGTTTTCTTTTCTTACTTTTCTCATGTCCCTAGCAACACCATTTTCCAAGTGGATTTGTATGGGAGCCTTGCAAGATTTTCCAGAGACTGATGTATGCTTACTTGTATAGACCTGTCTTTTATGTCGTTACTAGGTTTTACTAGCTTTGTTATCGGGTGAGTATTTAAAGTTTAAGTGCGGTATTTTAGTTTGTGGGTTTCTATTGTTGTGTTTTATTGTCTTTTAATAGAGCTTTTTGGTTCTAAAGTAGGTCGTAAAACTATGTGCCCTACCGAGTTTGCAATCGTTCATTTAGCCCATTCTATTCCTGATGGGAGTGTTTCTGATCAGAGGTGGTTTTTACTTTTTTTTTTTCATTCCTTTTTTTGTTTTTCTAAAGTGTGTATTCCTTGTTGTTTTTGTTTGTTGTAGGCTCGGTGATTATTGAGGTTTATGGAGTTTATTCTTATGGTATGTTCCTTGGTGTTATTAAACTTGATTTCTAGATTAATTCGCTTCTCTTTTGTTTTATTTTTTCTTTTGGTTTCTCGGTTTCCTATTAGCCATGTTTTCTTTTTTCCTTCATGTAGCGGGTTGGTTCTCTCTTTGTTTTGAAATTTATTTATTACATGAGACTCTCCATGGTAATGCCAATTTTGTTACGTAAGCTCTTACACCAGAGTCTGTTCTAGGTCTATATCTTGTAGACCAAGTAATTAAACCTAACGTGTGAAGCTCATGAACATTTAGTGTTGCACATGCAAACTGATAATATTTAAATACTATTATTTAGAATTCACTTATTTATATCCAAAAATGTATAGAAACTTCGTCTTTAGTGTTCATGCATGATACTTTTCATACTGGTTTTGGATGGATTTTATGCTAACTAAGGTTAATATGGTGTCTGGATACTCGAATAGTTGATCCATGTTACAGCGTGTCTACAACTGTGAGCTGTGTTTGCCATCTTAGTTACTGGTTATTAAATGAAGTTTATTTACCTTGTTTTCTTCATGGTTCTCAATTTTTAGTTTATCTGTCATGCGTGTCTAGATATTTTCTACCGTTGAGTTAGGTTATTATTATTTTAGGATATTTGTAGCTATGCGTTATTTTTTTTTTAACCATGTTCTCCGCGCTTTTATCTATTATGTATCTTTTTCGTGATTGCGATAAATTTGTATATTTTGTGAGAATATTTTGCGGCGTTTTTTCTCTTCAAATGTGTATATAATCGTTTTGGTTGTATTTCCTCTCTTTTGGTTTTCGTTTCTTCGCTACACCAATCTGCTAGAGAATCACATCTCTTTGTGTCGAAGTTAACTATAATTCAGAAACAATACAGAGAGGTCCCTTCGTTATTTTCAGTCCGTTTTGTTTTTTTTTCCTTTACACGGTTTCTCATCTTTAGTGGCTTGATTTATGTAGTATGTCTATTGGTGGTGCTTCCTTGTTGTGTGCGGGTAAGTCAGCTTCTTTTCGTTTCCTTTTTAGTTGATGTTTGCTCTCTGTTTTAGTTCTCTTGGTTGTATTATTGTGTCGTTCGATATTTGACTTCTACGTAGGGTTGTCTCCTCTGGATTATGAATATTGTCTGGCTTTTTTGGAAGCTCAACTGTCATCCGAGCAGCAGTTGTTTGATCTCTTCGTAGTTTTGATTTCTAATGAGGATTCTCTGGGCACTCTTTTTGGTCCGCTCTCTTGTTTTTGGATGTGTCGTTGTTGTTGGTGTTATGGGTATTGTTACTTTCTTATGGCTAATTCACATTCGTTGTTTGTTTGGGATCATGTTCTATCTCGGTGCGTCTCCGTCCTCATTTTAACCCCGTTTTTTGTGGTCTTCAACTTGATTACCTTCGTGAGGATGATGAATACAAATACTTTGCGATGCTTGGTAGTTCTTCGTCTATTGAGCTTGTTTTTCCTTTTATGCACTATTTTGTACTTTCTTTCATCGTGTTTATTTTATGTAGGATCGCCAGAGACTTTGATTTCCCTTTGTCGATGTTTTGTGGAGTGTGGTGATTTCTTTTATTTGCGTTTTTTGTTTCGTGTTCTTGCTTACGACTATCTCCGTCTTTCCCTCCTCCCGAATTTAAGTTCGTTTCAATGTAGGAATCTTCATGTGGATTCTTCGCTTTTGTTTTAGTTTAACTTTGAGTTTGACCCCATCTTAAAATTGGTTTGCTTTGTTTTGCCGTCTACTCTTTAGGTCGGGTTGATCTCCGTATGCCCAACGAGGATGATGATTCAGATGCTGGTTCCGGTTGTGCCTAGCTGCCGATCTTGCTTGAAGTTTAACTTTTCGTTTGCAAGTCTCCTAGTTGGATTTTAGCTTTGGTTGTTTTGTTCTTTGTTTTCTTCGACTTGTTGGATTATTTCTTTGTTGTTGCGTTTTATTTTTTTTGGGTTTGGTTTGTTTCTTGTGAAGATCTTTTTTGTTTACGTGAGATTTAGAGGTTGTCATTTTGTTTTCGTCATCGTCACTATAACATCATCACATAATCTTTCATTCCGAGGCAGCGTCCTCTGTTTTGACAAGCGTGCAAAATTTGCATTCTTCAACGAACATACAATTCAAAATTTGCTTACTTTAGTTATTTTATTGTCAGGGATAAATGAACGCATAATTTATAATATTCTACATCGGTTTCTTAGGCCATGCGTTTCTAATGGACCACTTTTCCTTGATCAATATAATATTCTCTGAACAAATTAAATTTCCTTTTTTTATCTTTATATTTAGACCCTTTTAATTTATTAGTATACACGAGTGGCTCTGATTCATGTCTTCCGCAGATAGTTGCTTTCATAATTTTTTGGAGAATTAGTTACGAATATTGCCATGAATTACCACCTCCCACTTCTTTGAAACTCAAGTTAGTTGAGACCGGTGCAAAAAATCTTGTTCCTAATGTAATATTCATTGGAGTATGTTCCTTCAAATAATCGTATATAATATATATATATATATATAAATTTATTTATTCAAAAACAAATGTCCATTGAAATAATACTATTTGTTCTCGTGTATTTAAGGGTGATAATTTGCTCATTGGAGATTTATCCCTTATTCATCGCTTTTATATTTTCATCAGCCGAGCCACGTATCAGGAATATACTTTTACAGTTATTCTGGAGAATATTCATTGAAATATATTCGTTGAATGATTGTTTGCTCAATGAATATTTATCCCATAATAAAAAATTTATCCTTATTCATCACCATATATTTCTTGGTCTTTATCTTTGAAAAGATATTGATTTATGTTTTTATTTTTGTTTGTCTTCATCACATGCATATATTTTCATGATTACTTGACGTGTTCGGCAAAAATATTAGCCCAAATAGAAGATTGCTAAGTGTTGACTCTTAGTAGATAATCATTCTTTATTTTCTCGAGTATATATCTCTATGAAAATGGGGAATATGTCTTTTTAGCCTCTATAAAAAGTCTTTTGTGGGTATCCCTTGTCCTCCATATCTTATATATTCTCCCTTGGTATGCAATTTAACATGAGGTCTATTAGTCTATTTATCTTCATTTTTTCTACCGCTTTTCAGAGTTGTTGTGTGCTTAACTTGGGTTAGTCATCTCATTCTTTTGTTAGGTTTTTCTCCTTCTTTTGTTCAGCCGTTATGGGTTATGATGGTTCTACTCGATTTGTTAACGGTTCTTGTGAGTTCGTAGATATTTATACTTATTAATATTGGTGTTAGCGTTTTGTATCTGATGTCTGTTTGTAGCTAGTAGCTTGGGTTCATGGTTTGATGGTTCTAGCTGGGAAAGAGCCATTTACGTAAGTAGCTACTCCAACGATGTTGATGACTGGTTAGGTTTGGGTAAGCATGAACCCGTAGGAGGTCGTTGTGAAGTCGGTTGCAAGAAGCGTGGGTGTTGCACGATTTTTTATACAAATAAAATCACAACGAAGCTTTAATATTTATAAAAGCTTTTTTCCTAACAATCGCACAATTCGTAAGTGCACGAATATGCTATTGTAGTACTCTGGGGTCAAACCACAAGGAGCACGTCAAGCTAGAAAAATCTAAACTTTGAGAATACACAATTCCTCCTAATTTAAGCAAATCGAGAAGGGGTTGGTTTCCTAACGATCTACTAAGCAAGGAAAAAAACAATAATGTAAACAAGATAGATAAAGCAATGCAAAAAAAGTAAATTAAGCAAAAGAAGCAAGCATTAACTTAAATGGCAAAGAGAAGAATTAAAGATAAGTAAAGTGATGGATCAAGGGTGAGTGTAATTGAAGAGACTAGTAAGATGGTAATAGTGGTGTTAGATCAAGCTATTAAGAGCAATTCTATGACCAAAGACATCTATAACTTACTTCACTTTCATGGTAGTAAACCATTTCCTATGTGAAGCAATCACCCAACTCTCGCTTATTGCAATCACTAAACTCCATAAAAATCAATTCTCATTGGCTAAGCTAAGTTTAGTATGAATTAAGTTCTCCTAGGCATTTCATCGAACACCTCTCGGGCGTAAAATGCATACATGTCAAGATTCATTCAAATCAAGCATTAAGACCTCCTAATCCATTATAAACTAAAGATAAACTATCTCTAACACCATCATTACAATCCTATCTAGCCACATCTCAAACACCCAAGATCCATTTAAAGAACCTACTCACAAATCATAGAAGAGAAGAAAGTAGAAGAAATAGAAAACATAATCATTGATAAAGTTGGGTTTTTGATCCAAGATACAAATATAAAAAGAGAGATTCTTGATCTTAAAGATCAAGAGAATAAACTTAAAACATTCAAGAAAGTTGTGAGAAATTGATAAGAGAAGAGTTGTTATGTTCTTGGAGGCTAAGAGGGGGTATTTATACTAAAGAGGCGCTCTAGAAGCAATAAAACTCGTCAAAGTGAGTTGTCATTGCCCAAAAGTGAGCTACTATCGACCTTGAGATCGACGGCAACTCACCTTGGGCAGCAGAGCCTCAATTTAGGTTGTTGTCGACCTAAAGTGAGCTCCTATCGACCTTGAGATCGACAGTTGCTCACTTTTGGCAGCAACATCTTCTTGCATTTTCAATTACCATCAGAATGGCGTATTATTTACATATATTTCCTCCTTGCGAGACCTACCATATGTTGGTTCGAAATGATTCTTCTCTTTTTGGCTTCTTTTCATAAATCTTTGAATCAACATCCAAGTTTCATGGCTACACATACATCTTTGGCTCCATTTTGATCCTTCTTCATTCCCTTTTGATTCTTTTGATTCATCTTCTCCTATTGCTTCTAGCACTACAAAAAAGGGGTATTCATAGCACAATATGATAGCTTTGATTTTAAAAATGCTATGAAAAAATTGTTTTCCGATTTTGGTACATATTAATAGCATTTATTTAATGTTGTCATGAAAAATTAGTAAGCGGAAAAAGAAAGCGCCTATACTTATGTGAAATTTGAACAAGCACAAAATACTAAAATATTTCCCTCTTTACCGTAGCACTTTGATTACTTAAGCTAAAAAATAAATGTAACTTACAAAATAAAAAAAACACAGACAAAACTCGATCTCTCTTCCTAATCGGAGAGCTAGAATCAAAGAACCCTAATCAAATATAAAATAATTCTTTGTCGCGGCACCGAAACCCTAATCTCCCACCGACGAAACTCTCTGACGACATAGTCAGCCTCAATTTCGTGCTCTTTACCGGTGGTATTTAATAAGCCTTGATTGAAGCTCGTACTCGAATAAAAGGTAGAGATTTAGGATTTATTTTTTCGATCTTACAAATTCTCCTAAGTTAGAGGTTGTTTCAGTTTGAAATTTATAACTTTCAGATGCATTTGTTCTATCGTTTTTTTCATAGTGGTATGTTCATCGATTTAGTTTGTGATTTATGTGTGATTGATTGATTCATGTTTGATTCTCGTTGTTTCATTAGTGATTGTTGTTATCTTTCTGATTATTGTTTGTCATTATGTGTTGAACATCGTCTTGTATTTAGATTGTGTGTTATCTGTGACCCTTTTGGATTGTTCTTACAGTTTTAAAGAAAGATTGATCAAACAATGTTGGACAAGTCGTGGATTCATCTTTCGAGGTATGAAATTAACATATATAAGTTACATATCTGTTGGGGATTTGAGTGCTTAATGATTTGTTTTATTTCGTTTTGTTATAAACGTAGAGTTGATCCTGCTTATGGGAGAGGTGCTTGGGACTTTGTCCAAGCTGTGTCTGCGGGTAAAGGAGATAATCAATTGATCATTTACCCTTGTACAGACTGTCGCTATGTAGATCATCATTCAGCCAGTGATATAGTTGATCATCTTGTTAGAAGGGGAATGGATGAGGATTACAAACGTCGTAAGGACTGGTACCATCATGGAGAAGTGAACTCAGTGGCTGAAGGTGAAGTGAAAGAAACTCAGTGGAATGAAGAGATTGTTGGGTTATACAGAGCTGCTGAGAACTTAGATGTAGAGTTGGCTACTGCACGTGACTTCTGTGAGATGGTAGAGGGAGAGGATAGGAAAGAAGATGAGTTTTTGAAGAAGAAAGCAGATGCTGAAACCCCTTTATATCCAAGTTGTGCAAACCATAGCAAGTTATCAGCCATCGTGTCTTTATTTAGACTGAAGACTAAGAATGGCTGGTCTGACAAGAGTTTTAATGATCTACTTGAGACATTTCCTGAGATGTTACCAGAGAATAACGTGTTACATACATCATTGTACGAAGTGAAGAAATTCTTGAAGTCTTTTGAATTGGGTTATGAGAAGATTCATGCGTGTGTCAATGATTGTTGTCTATTCAGAAAAGAGTTGAAGAAGCTCGACAGTTGTCCAAAATGCAAGGCTTCAAGGTGGAAGATTAACCTGCACACTAGTGAGATCAAGAAAGGTGTACCACAAAAAGTGTTAAGATACTTTCCAATAATCCTAAGGTTGAAGAGAATGTTTAAGTCTGAAGAAATGACCACAAACTTAAGGTGGCATGCTAGTAACAAGAGCAGCGATGGGAGACTTAGACACCCCGTAGATTCTATGACATGGAAGCAAATGAATGACAAATATCCCACATTTGCTGCTGAAGACAGGAATGTACGGCTGGGACTATCCACGGATGGATTTAATCCTTTCAACATGCAGAACAACAAGTACAGTTGTTGGCAGGTGCTGTTAGTGAACTACAATTTGCCTCCTAATCTATGTAGGAAGAAGGAGAATATCATGCTAACCTTGCTCATTCCTGGTCCACAAAAGCCTGGTAACAATATTGACGTCTACTTAGAGCCATTAGTAGAGGATTTGAACCTGTTGTGGAGAAAAGGAGAGTCAACATATGATGTCTTGAGTAAATCAGTCTTTACGCTCAAGGCAATGCTCCTATGAACTATTAGTGATTTCCCTGCCTACGGAAGTCTTGCTGGATGCAAAGTGAAGGGACAAATGGGTTGTCCTGTATGTGGTAAACACACGGATAGAATGTGGCTCAAGTTATGTAGAAAGCATGTTTATATGTCCCATAGAAAGGGTCTCCCACCATCGCGTAGGTATCGGTCAAAGAAGTCTTGGTTTGATGGATACGCTGAACATGGGAAAAAGTCTAGGATACTATCTGGTCATGACATTTCCAATATGCTGAAGAACTTTGTAAACAATTTTGGGAATGTTAAAGAATTTGGAACAAAGAGGAAAATGACAGTTATTGTTGAAGAAGACTGTGATATGGGGAACGTTTCCAGTGAATCTGAGGCAGAGGAAGAAGATGAAGTAGATGAGGAGGAG
>OVAN01005059.1:0-24329 GCA_900406275.1 Anastatica hierochuntica | reverse complement strand
AGTTCTATTGTTGGGTTTAGGGTTTCTCATTAGGGCTTTTCATGATTTGTCATTGTTAGGTTGTTAGATCGGGAAATTATCTATTGGATCTTCGTTTATCACTATGTTTAATGCTGAAATTGGATTCGCGACCTAGTTTCTGATCTTAGGGTTTTCAATACACCGAAAGTGATTTCTTGAATGCTTGATCTGTGTTAAACAAGAAAAGTGTCATTAGCCAACAGAAGTTGATGTTATTGCGCTTTGTGAACTTATCAAACCTGAATCTAATGCATGTTTAGAATCTGAAATTCAACGGAAGTTAGTCTCTAGGATTCTATAACATAGGGAATTAGCGCTACGAAAGTAGGTTGATTCTAAATTAGTGATTTGAGTCCTAGATGGTTTTTAATTCTATTTCCCTATTAATCAACATGACTATGATGATGACATGAATTCCTTGAGAATACCTTGTGCCCAATGTTTTCCTGATTGATTTACAACTCAATTTTCTGCTTTTGTTTGCTTTCTTTTCGATTTCAGCATCACCAACAATCTATTCCTTTTCGCTTTAGCCCGTGTTTGATCTATAGCTTTTCGTGTGATCATTGGTCTCTATGGATTCCATCCCGAACCACTACAACATGCTTAACTATACGCTTGCAGTGATTTCTTGGGTGAAAACCTGAGCTTTCAGTTCTAATATATGTTAAATCTGGTGAATGGATATCTAGTTGTATTGATCAGTGGAGTTTTGTTGTTGACAAAGAAAGGCGTGGTCGAATGGTGACTTTGGAAGCTACTAATTTATTGTAGCAATTGAAGATCATGGTGTGTGAGGATTATGGAATGGACCATAATGTCGTTAATGCCGAGTTCAACTATGAGATGGTGAATCAAGAAGGGAATCCTACGATTATTTTCATCAATGATAGACAAGTATCTAATTTCGTGGGGTATGTGAAGAAGGGATCGTCTACATGCTTGTGTGCCACGTTCTCCGGTACTAACGTAAATCAAAAGGATCGAGTCAATATTGATTTGAATAAGAAGTCGTGTGATTCAAGTTATGTTGTGGATGACGAAGTTCCTGAAATAAATCGAGCAGACTTTGTCAAACCGTCACAAGGGTATCATGTCAAAAAGAAGGACAACAACGTTAACGATGGCTGCGGTAATAGGCGTGAAACCAATGGAGAGAGTGAAAACGAAGGCCGATTGGTAGTTGATTTCGTAAAGAAAGATCAAATATTCATAGACAAAGATGTTTTGAAGGCAACAATTGAAACTTGTGCGATGAAGAATAATTTCAATTACAACGTTCTCAAATCCACCAAAAAATGGTGGTATATTCGATGTAAGGAGCGGTTATGCATTTGGAGTGTGCATGCGAAATATCTGGATTGGTCTACATACTTCATGATCAATAAGTCCGTGGGAAGACATACATGTGCTTCTTCGAGTAAAACCAAGTTCGGAAAAACAGCTTCTGCAAAAACCATTGGGAATCTTATTAAGCATCAATATGAGGGTAACAATGAAGGCCCAAAAGCAAATGAGATAATTCAATTTTTCCGATTGGAGTATGGTTGTGAGATCAATTATTTGCACGCATGGGAAGCTCGTGAATTTGAAATTGCAGCCGTTAGAGGTATACTTGACAAAAGTTATGGTAAAATAGCTTCATATTTGCATATGATCAAAGAAGCTAATCCTGGTACAAAAACTCACTATGAAACTGACGATGATGGGAGACTCAAGTATCTATTTCTGTCATTTGGACAATTTTTCACAGGATTATACATTGCCATTCGTAGAGTGATTGTTGTTGATTGAACTTTTTGAAGAATAAATACAAAGGGGTTCTTCTTGTTGCTATAGCTCTAGATGATAACTCTAATTTGTATCCGATTGCATTTGGGGTTGTTGATTCAGAGAATGAAAATTCATGGGAGTGGTTCCTAAGATAGTTGAATGTTGTTATTGGTGATGATAAATGCTTAGCTTTTGTGTCAGACAAAAGTTTGTCAATAGCTAAAGCGCTTGGTAATGTCTACCCTCAATCTACACATGCAATTTGCATACACCATTTGTTTAACAATGTTGTAAAAGTTTTCAAAGCAAGGGGGTTGGTTGCCTTGATTGAAAAGGCTTCACGGGCATATAGGTTTACTGATTTTCAGGAACTTGTTGCTGAGATTTATGATATGTGTCATGCGGTTGAAAGATATCTACAAGATGCTGATGCGAGAAAATGGGCTCGTTCTCTATTCCCTGGATTTAGGTACAATATTAGGACAAATAATCCAGAAGAGTCGATAAATTCAGTTTTGAGATCACCTAGAGAATATTCAATTATTCCTTTGCTTGATAGTATAAGAGAATTGATGACACAATGGTTTTATGAGCATCAACTGTTAAGCTCGAAGCAGATTGATCCTTTAACCATTAATGTGGAGAAAAAGATTGAAAGGCGGATTAAGAAGGCAAAAGGATTTCAGGTTTACAAGGTCGACGATCAGAGATCACTTGTTAGAGGAGACATGTATGCATGTCATGTTGATTTTGAAAGAAGAACATGTACATGTGGGAAGTACGATTTAGGAAAAGTTCCCTGTAGACATGTCATTCTTGCAATTTATTCGTGAGGTATGGAAGTACACATATTTACAGATGCCCTACTCACCATGACTTCATGGAGAAATGCTTATGCAGAGAGCATTAATCCAATATCTATGCTAGAAGCTGAATGGAATGTCCCAGAGGCTATTAAACTTGCCAATGTTTTTACCTCCAAAGTCACGAAGAGGTGATGAATGAATGAGGAAGAGAAGGTACGAAACAATGGAAGACAAGATGAGATTATAACAAGGATCACAAAGAAGTAAGAAGCACAAATGAAGTCGGTGTGGTAATGAAGGACACAAGACAAGGCCATGAGACATACCTATTTAGCATGTTAATCTTTCTATGTTTTCTTGTTTTGTTTTGTTCAATAGATATTGTGTTTGGCATTACACATAAACCAAGGTTTTTTTGTTCAATGGATCATATTTGCATTACGTGAATTTAAGGTTTTTTTTTGTTAAAGATATATTTACGTGAATATCTTTGACAAATTTATGAAGCAAATCGAGTTCAAGTACAATTGCTTTCATCAAGCACAAATCGAGTTAAAGTGTATTTTTGGTCATTCATCAAGTAAAAATTTAGTCGATTTACAATTGCTTTCTATGCGTAGATGTAGTGTTCGTTTTGTGTTGAGTTTCATTTAGGTTTTAGGACTTTAGGGTTTAGGGTTTAGGTTTAATGTTTAGGGTATAGGTTTAGGGTGTTGACGTTATAAATAGGTGGAACACTTATTCTAGAGCAGGTAGTTTAGACCCGATTAAACTATAAAAAGACCCGAATCCCCAACCCCTTTTTAACCTATTGTGAAAGACGAACCCTAAGTTACAATTTTCTAAAGTTACGAAATAGGGACACGACATTTAAGACCTTTTCCGATTAAGAACAACCCTTTTGATTCGATTAAGAGCAAGTTTCTCATTGTCTCTCCTCTAGATCTTTTTCGATTAAGAACAACCCCTTTTTGATCTTAATGTTTATTATCAAATCTCGTTACAGGTCAAAATGAACAATTTCGCATCAGAATCCAGTGGAACATCAAGTGGTCTCTCTATGAGAAGAGTTGTTGGAGTCCCGACAAATTGCTGGTGCAAGAGGCACATAATTGCGAAATTCTCGAAGACATAATGGAATCCGGACCGCAAATACTATCGTTGCGCATACGCAGCAATTGAGAAGGTAAAACATATTTTAACTCAGTTTATTCAACTTGTTCTTTGTGCTAAATGTTGTAAATGTTACTTGTAGCTTTCTAATGACTAACCATGTTTTTAAATGAGTCGATGAGAGTTTATATTATGAGATTCAAGCAGTTGTTGCAACTACAATGAGAATTGGAGAAGAATTGAAGGAGAAAGAGAAGCTATTTCGAAGAGAAGATAAAGCTATTGAGAAGGCATTCAAAAATATGGAAGATCAAGTTCTAAAGAAGGTGGAAAATGCATTGAAAGAAGCTAAAAGTGGAATGAAGAGAATGTTGATTACTATAGTTTTAGGAGGCATGATTGTGGTAGGATGCATGAAACTATTTTAAGATTGTATTTGGGGGATTGAGATTTGCAAATTTTTTCTAGAGTAATAGATAGAAGGTACGAAATTCTAGAGTTAGCCTCCCATAATTGTTTCAAAAAATCAGTCTACTAATCAGTCTTCTACGATATCAAACACATCAGACAACTCAAACTCTGTAGGCTCATAACACGCCATTCACTCAACAAAAATGGGATCCTGTGCAGCCTCCCATATGTCCATAGCAATTTTCTGTCGGCAACCCAAGATGTTCTTGTCATCTACTAAATTGATGTTATGTCCAAGTAGGTGGCATTACAAGTGTTTGAGTGCGTATGCGCCACAATCACAACAAGACTTGTTCAATATTGACATCATAGGCACATCGACCATAGAATCTGTAGGCAAAAGTATATGCTTCTTCATTTCCGGCAGAGCAACGACCTTCACTATTCGAGGTATCATAATCGCAAATTTCTCCATGTATTGCATATTATTCCCCCGAAAACAATCAAAGACCTCCACTTTTTTTTTCTGTGATGTTGACGCATACAGAGATCCAGTGATTACCTGCGTATGACATTACAAATTGTGAAGATAACTTGATAAATGGAAACAAGTAGAAGAAAAAATGATTACCATTTACAAAAAAAGGAAAGTAGAGTCGATCAACATCGACACTCTACACTTGTTTAGTCCGACCATGAGATGGAAGATCTCCTCTCCCGTAAGCAAGAAGAATGTCGGGCAACTCATATGATTTTTTTATTTTTTAAAAACTTGAGCTATGCCATCTCCACTTGGAGGTAGAACAAAGCGTTCATGAATGCAACACGGTTTGGAGTCCAACGCCTCAAAGATGTATTCTCTCGCCATATATACATAACCGCATCCATATCCTACATAAAATGGAAGTGAAACCAATGCAATATCAAAGATGTGTTATTAAGAAAACAATATCTCATTCCCAAGCCATTGTCCCGGCTTGTTATCCGTATAGTTGCAGTCATATTAAAAACAGTAGGACCAATCTTGAGACTATTGGGCATCCTAGACCATTCGAAGAATCTATTCCAAGTTTCTTTGGAGACATAATACAATGTCGAACTCGGAGAACCATCGTCATGCATTGGTGCATCACGAAGAATGGGTTTAGACCATTTCTCCAACTCACAAGGCGGTTGAGCTGAAGTTTCCGGCATTGGCTCAACTTTTGGTGGTCGAAATGTTGACATTGGAGTCCACCAATCTCGTGGTTCTTCAACATTTTTGGTTGTGATGGATCAAAGCCAGACACGTACGATGCCTGTGAAAGTTCATCCATTGTTTTGTGGAAATAATATTGTGTACTCATCCTTTGGTTGATATCTGATTCTTGACTTGATTTCACATCCACTTGATCCTGTTAATAGAAGACATAATGTCAAATGACAACAAAATAGCAAAACTATAATGTGTAGGTAGATCAAAACATGTAACAAACTTATAACGTGTTTAGAAGTCCATTACAAGCCCAATATATAATAAAATCGATCAACACAATTACAAAACCAACATTCCATTAAAAACGAGTTTTCAAGCCCATTATAAGCCCATTTACACTTCTAATACGTATCAAGTACACATCTATTACACAAATTATGACATAGGTTCACACATAATCCATTACAAACCCAAATACATATCTACTACAACCCAAGTACACATCTAGTGGCATAGTTCACCCATATATTACACATCCATACATTACAAAAACAACCATACACCCTAACAAGCCCCTAATATGTTAATGACATAATAGACAGTGATAGAGAGAGTGTTACTTTGCCTTTCTTACCTCGCTTTGGACTTGGTAGGCGATGGCTCTCCTTCACCTCTTGCTTCCTTACGTTTTGACTCCACCATTCTCTCAAATTTTTCATCAATGTGCTTATGTAGCCTCTGTTCCATCGTAGAGACTTGTTGTGTAAACAACTCCGCCATAAAAGCCTTCATATCATCATCAAAATGCACTTGCTTTGGTATACTAGAGAGAACCTTATGTTTCCTTTTTCCACACCATAATATGGAAGCCTCTTCTTTCCCTTTTTAGTCGTGGAGCCTATAGTGGTCATTGGAGTTTGAAAGTCATCGTCATTCTCAGCTTCTTCGGCATAAAGCTCCAAAGAAACTTCAGGAGTGTCTTCAAACTCTCAAATGTGGTCACTGAAGTCATGGCTAGACCTTATCAATGAGTGGAGTCGATCGACTCTACAATCCTCCACATCACCAACTCTGAAAAATTCATATTCTCATACACATCCATATTCCCTGTACAAGAGATGTATGTGTATGTGACATCCTACACAAGAAAGGCAAATAACAGTTAGATGGTTATAACTACTCTAAAACCGAATGAACTCATTTTAAACCAAGCTAATTACCTCTGATACAAAGATGTTCTCCAACTGGATAATCTCCTCATATGACACCTTCGCAGCTCCCATCCAATTTATGCATCTAGGACCATCCTTGAAACCTTTTTGAGTTTTTTTCCAAGAGATTTCCAATTTTTGGTATAGCTTCCATTGCTCAAATCTGCAATGCATAGGAGAAGCCATCTAACACAAAACTAGTAGTCTTCTCCTTCAACTTGTCATTATTTTTGGCCACCGATTCTAGAAGAAGATCAAACGCAGCAACTCCCCAAGGGTACTTACGAAGCTTCTCAAGATCCATTACCACCTTGACATATTTCATAGGAATATTTGCCTTCTCATCTCTCGCTAAAACCACGCAAAATATGATGCAGAGATATACAAATCGTATTCGATCAACATTCTTCCACTTCTTAATAGCTTCAAAGTGCTTCTTCCACAATGTATTGAAAAAAATACACTCTTTTCTCTTCAGCACTTTGCTCCACAAACCACCATCATCTTCCCAATCATCGACATCCGTAAGTGGAAGCCTAGCATTGCACTCAAGCCCGGTAACTACGTAGAACTTTTGCAATGAAAATCTGAGTGGTCTCCTCGCAAATACAAACCAAAGTTCGTGTCTTTTGTATGTGACCAGCTCCCTACACAACAAGTTGTGTATCACTCTAGCAGAGAACCCGATAACATTGTCATGCAACTTAAGAAACTGTGAGAAAACCCGATCTTTCATGACTTGTTTCAACTCCTTCGGCAGCCATGTCTCCAACTTTATCATAATGTTTGCCAACTTTCAGTTGTTATTGATCTGAGTGATTTGTGTCTCCTCACCCTCCTTAAAAAGCCGCTTTAGTAACTCTTCAGACATACCTACAAGCCATAATAAAGATTGTCAGGTTCAAGTCAATAGCATAAACATATACTTTTGTGAATCAAAACTTTAACGTGTCATAGAATTCGCAAAAAAAAAAACAGTGAGAACAGTTTTGATTCTCTTTTCTACATTCGCTAAAGTGTCATAGAATACGCAAATAACAATGAGAACAATTAAAACAAGTTTTGAATATCAATTCTACCTAATCTAGAATATGTATTCAATCCAGTTCACACCTCAAAATAACATCAATCTTTGCAAAAACCAAATCGTTACTCTACATAAGCAAATCAAATCAACACCCATATGTGTTAACTCTTCTTGGCATATACAATCGTAAAGAGGCACAAATTAAACTCGACCCTTGGACAAATTAACTCTTACTTCATATCCTAATTTCGACATATACAAATCAATTTGAACACATGCATGCCAAAATTGGTGATGAACTAATCGATCCTAGGACAAATTGAACTTCAAAAAGAGGCACAAATTAAATCTTCAAAATTAGAATTTTAAGGGTATAATCGAATGAAACATACCTTTGATTTTGAACTAATTGAGTTGAACGGGAGAAAAAACGGAGATGGAGTGGCGGCGACAAGAGAAGACACGAGCAAAAGATGACGGAGATGGAGTCGTGGCGGAGAGAAGACGACGAAGAAGAAGAAATAGCTAACTATGAAGAAGAAACATAGAAGAAACTAAACTGAAGAAGATGAAGAAGAAGAAGAAGAGATCACCATTGAAGGTTTCTCGTCATTGAAGGTTTTCATCGGCGACGGCAAGAGTTAGATGGGAGAAAGGAATGTGTTTTTGTTTTTACCTCTTCAACATAACATTTTACCTATTTCTTTTTTTTTACCCGTTTTCCTTTTTTCATAAACTTTACGATAACAAACCAATAACTTAATAACTATTATTATAATTTTTCAATTAAATTATTATTTAATTAATTTAAGGGTATAATGGATTTACATTAATCAAAATCTTAGTGGGACAAAAATTTTAAACAAAATCCTATTAGGACATATCCAAGTTCAAAGTGTCTTATTTTTCTAATTATCTCTTAATCTCTTTTCGTCTACTTTCACGTCTTCTTCTCAACCTCTTCTTTATATTTTTTTGATAAAGAAAAAAAGAAGATGATGAGAAGAAGACGTGAAAGTAGACGAAAATAGATCCTCTTCTTTATTTTATACATCATAACAACAAAAAAGACAATATGGGACATTGTTGATATCTTGTGAAGCCAATCACCAATATAAATGTAACGACCCGGTTTTCTTGATCCCAGTTCAGTAACCATTTAATTCTGAACAAATTTTCTAAACCGAACCAAGCCTTAAACCTACTATTTAATTCATTTTAACCCTCATCCTAAACTAATTCTTTTCCCCCATTCTTTTCTTTTGACGTCGCCATTATCAGAGAGAAAATCCAGAGAAAATTTTTGAGCCATTGAGAAAAAGAGAAGAGAGGAAACGAGAAATAAAAAGAAGCTTGTGCAGTCCTGCAGAAAATAGATTCGAGATGCCATGGAAGAATAGATGACCGGTCAATCAAATCATCTCGGATGGATCTCAAATTTCTACAACAGGTACAAGACCCTTAAATCGAAAATTTTCAATTTTTATAATGCTTTTTCATCGAGTATCGAATGAGATATAGTCTATTTACTGAAAGGCATATGTTCAGTCCGAATCCGCAACCAGTCGGTATTTGAAGGGATATTCCGAGAGAAATTGGAGTCTGATCGGAGCATACTCTGTGGTTATGGATAGAGGACGTCCAGGGCTTCATTCTAACCGTTCGAATTATCAAGTGAACGGTTAGTTCGTGAGTTATAGCTTCGTCTTTGTTCGGCTTTGAATCTGTCAGATATCCAGAAATAGTTGGTTAGATTGTATTTCGGTTTTGTTTGGGTTAAAAGTTGTTTATTAAGCTGATTCTTTGTGGGACCAATGTAGGGACTCTTATGAATCCATCGAAAAAAGAAACACTGATTTCGGATTCATATGAGCGGAGAAGCACTTCCCGGAAGTTGGTGCAGAGAAGCTGTCCGCGTCAAAAAGGAGTTAAGGAGCTTCAAGTCAAGGTTCCAGAGAGCTGCAGAAGACCAGAAATGTTCCCGAGAACGCGATTTTACTCGATAAGTAAAATTACCGTTTTGCCCCTGGCCCAGGTTTCCTTTTTAGAAAGTTTCTAAATATAGCAGGTTTCCATATTTGAAAAGTTTCCTTTCTGGAAAAATTTCCTCTTTGGGCATGTTTCTTTTTAGGTAGCTTTCCATTTATGGCAGGTCTCCATAAATGGAAAGTTTCCATTTTTAGTAGGTTTTCGTTTAAAGTCTAATTCGGGTTCCTGTTCCAGGTTTCTTTTCTAGAAGGAAGATCAGCGTGGAATAAGAAGGATGACGCATGATTTCCGTGGGGTAAAGCTCATAAGGAGGATCANTAGTCAGACATTTCAGAGGTGTATCTACCATGTGACTAAGGTGAGGAGCTACCGCGTAAATCCCCCGCTTTCTTTCGGCTTAGCTTTCTTCCTCGTTAGGCTAGCACCAGAACATGAATGAGTCTCTATGAGTTGAGTCTAATTGGATCTTGCGTGAATTGATTTCTTTCGTATTAAATTGGAATAGTATTAATAGATGATATCTCCATTGATTTTTTCGCATGATGATTGTAGTGTGTGATATAACTATAAAGTGTGATGGATAGTAGGAGAAGACTTGACGTGGGGTACAAATGAAGAATCTCTGTATTCCCGGAGTCGTGTGTGCGTAGGGTGCGGGCATTAAGTCGATCGGTGTCTGTAACCCTTAGATCGAAAAAGCGTCCACTAAGCTGTGTGTATAGGCATTTAGCCTATGCTGTGTAAGCTTCTTCGGGGTTGGCGGCAATCACTGAAGCTGTCTAGGACCAATTCTGTGTTTTCTTTGGGTGCTTTAGGTGACATGTTTGCTGCATGTTTCTAGGACTAGTTTGGCGGTGTTGATTTGCTAAGTCGGGTCTGTGGACTTGCGTGTTCTAGCAATCCACCCTCTTGCTGAGTGATTCCCTTGTCACTCACTCCTCTCTTCTTGTCCCTCCCATCTTTGTCTTTTTAAGGTATGTTTTGTCAGATTTGTGTTAGAAGCGGTGGTTTAAAGTTCAAGTTGGTGGTTTTTGCTGTATCGGTTGGTTAACCTTGGTTCCCTCGGAACGGGCCTTACAATTTGGCATCACAGCCTAGTTAAAGGCCACTCCGGTTCTGACCCGGAGGGTCATAGTTTTTCAAAACAAAATTTGTTTTATATAAAAATTATTTTCCCGGGAACCTTAAGAAAACAAATCCAAAACACCAACTTAGGCTTTACGCTAACTTCTAGCTCTAGGGTTTTCTTTTGAGTTCAAAGGCGTGAGAGTATTCACGACATGAGTTCCGAGACTTGGTCTACAACGACTACTTGAGATGTTTCCCAGCACTTTTTGTCATCGAGGTTGAGACACCGTATTCAGAGCTACTAACAATATCTGTGCGAGAGCATGCAAGGGAACACTGAAGAAAAGATCTGATTCAAAAAACAGGAATGTTTTGAGTGTGCTTGCGAGTCTAGTTCGTTAGTTTTCAAGTCGAGACATGAAGCATAGGAGCAGTTCTCCTAGTGTGGTCCCCGGGCTGAGCACCCTGGTGAGGATGGGGGCACGCGTCTCTGTAAGGGGAGCGCATACTAAAGGTCCTTCGTTGGTTGACTGCTTCATTCCAGTGTTGGGATGGGGGTGCAAAAGGACCGCGGGTGGTTGAGCGCTCGTCCGAGAGTTGGAACAGAGTGCAAAAGGACTACGGTGGTTGAGTACCTCATTGAAGAGTTGGGATGGAGTACAAAAGGGACCATGGGTGGATGAGTGCTTCGTCCAAGAGTTAGGACGAGGAGAAAAATGGGATTACGAGTGGAGGTAACCTTAGACTGGGAGGACGAGTAGTGAGCGAGCATGCTTAGGTGATTGACCAAGGAAGGATTTTGCATGCTGTGTGACCGACATAGTCCATGGATTCCAGAAATGTCGATTTGGGTGTAGACCGCGACAATGGGGCCAATGGAAGACCATACATAGGGGAAAATGATTTTAAAAAGGGATTTGCGATACTAGGGTCATTGTAGGAGATGCATTTAAGATCGGTTTAGTCGAGGGGCAGGCTTGTTTCGAGGTCTCAAAAGTTTCAGAAATCAGTTGGAGGACACAAGGAATACAAGGGGTTATGCATTGCTTGAGTTAGTGGGAGCAACTAAGGCCGACTCAAATTGGAAGACTAAGTAAGTACAATTTAATTGGAACACCGATCTGTAATGATGCAGTTGTGTAAGGAGGTCACCTTGGATGTTGAGATGACGTTGGATACGTATGGAGCTCCACCGAGTAAGAAGAGGAAGCTCCTATGAAGTCGAAGTCAGTGTTGTATGTCATGTCTAATGGGGATGGAAACCCTAGTTATAGTGGAAACAAAAAGATTGTGTGGGACAAGATCACATAGAGGAAATCAACTATGCAATCAAAAGACATTTTTTTATACCATGATTGGCTAAGGCGTTAGAGTTGCTAAAAAATTTGCTCGGGACGTTTGAGTATTGGATAACATCTCGTCGCAGCACATAATGTGGACAAGGAAGTATGCACATATGATGTGACATCTCCCTCATAAGGCGCAAAAAAGGAATAGAAGGATCTCATTCAAATGTCAGAACTACTCAAAGGATGAGTATTCCACCGACATTTCAAGAAGGTTTGCAGTTGACATCAGACGTCCCAGTTTCTAAAAAGGATACAACCGGACAACCACCGATCTCTAGGAAAAGGATGGTGTACTGCTTGACACTAAGGAGAGTATCTTAAATGTACATTCTCGATCTACCCCGCGCATCAGAAGCGTGGTGGGCTCAACGCACAATGACGATGGTAGAAAAGCACCATGTGGACTTGTTTTTCTATGGAGCTAGATGATGGAAGTTAGTTTAGCGTAGTGGAAGTGTGGTATATCAACATCAGGATCTATTAGTCATGTAGAGCCAAAAAGTTGTGGCTATCATCTTCATCGACATGTCGCGAGGCAAGGATTTCTACTGAAACGCGATTCATATCAAAACAAACCAAAAGGATTGAGATGGAGGAAATAAGTCAGTTGGCGGTTAAGGAGCATGAACTTTCAAGAAGGTGAAAAACTCAAGCATTGTGTCAAGATCAACGTGGAAGGAGCCACACAAAATGATATGGAACATGCTTGAGCGGAAGCCAAAGGATCTGAAGGATGAGATTCTAAGGATGCTCATCAGACACAGGGTGGATAAAGTTTCACGATGGAACAAAGAAGGATTACCAGTGGAAAGGTATTTACCAATGGAACAATATCATCAAGTGATGCATACTAAGCAGCCGAGTCTCAGTTAGGACTAAAGGAACATCCTAGGATCGTAGAGGTATAAGGACAAAATTTCAACTATGCACGAGCATGTGAGCATAAAGGAAAAGACTTGCAAGGAACGACCTCGTGAGTAAGGAATGAGGTACAACAATAACTGCCTAGGAAAGAATCTAGGTAAGTGCGTGGCGGGACACCAGCAGAGCGGTAGAGGTAATAGGCAGGACCGTACCAGAGCATGAAAGGTAAATGCAAGTTGAAGGAGTTGAGGTCAAAGGACGGGTTCTCCCTGGAACAGACACGACAGAGAGAGGACATATTTGGTGCATAAGAAAATGTACAACCATCATCTCCATGAAGGAGGACACTTTGGAGCCTGGTCGGAAACTAAGCGGGAGAGAGCTGAGACCAGGAGTCGTGGGTGGTCAAGGCAAATCAAATCTATGTGCTGGCACATTGGACTAGACTCATGTGCAAACATATCAATTGTCCGTAGCTCAAGGTGTTGCACTTCTCAGAAATCGGGACGAATACTCTGTAAAGAAGGGAGAATTGTAACGACCCGGTTTTCTTTAACGTGGTTCAGTAACCATTTAATCTTAAACCAGTTTCCTAAACCGAACCAAGCCTTTAACTTACCTATTTAATTCATTTTAACCCTAATCCTAAACTAATTATTTTCTTTTGGCGTCACCATCATCAGAGAGAAAATCCAGAGACAATTTTTGAGCCATTGAGAAAGAGAGAAGAGAGGAAACGAGAAATAAGAAGAAGCTTGTGCAGTCCTGCAGAAAACAGATTCGAGATGCCATGGGAGAATAAATGACCAGCCAATCAAATCATCTCGGATGGATCTCAACAGGTACAGGACCCTTAAGTCGAAATTCTCCAATTTGTAGAACGCTTTTGCATCGAGTATTGAATGAGATATGGTCGATTTACTGATAGACATCTGTGCAGTTTGAATCCGCGACAAGTCGGTATTTGAAGGGATATTCTGAGAGAAATTGGAGTCTGATCGGTTCATACTCAGTGGCTATAGATAGAGGACGTCCAGGGCTTCATTCTGACCGTTGGGATCGTCCAGTGAACGGTTAGTTTATGAGTTATAGCTTCGTCTTTGTTCGGCTTTGAATCTGTCTGATTTCCAGAAATCGTGGGTTAGATTGTATTTCGGTTCTGTTTGGGTTAAAGGTTGGTTTTGAAGCTGATTTTTAGTGGGATCAATGTAGGGACTCTTATGAATCCATTGGAAAAAGAAACACTGATTTCAGGTTCATATGAGCGGAGAAGCGCGTCCCGGAAGTTGGTGCGGAGAAGCTGTCTGCGTCAAAAAGGAGCTAAGGAGCTTCAAGTCAAGGTTCCAGAGTGAAGACCAAAAACGTTCCCGAGAACGCGGTTTTACTCGGTAAGTAAAATTATCGTTTTGCCCCTGGCCTAGGTTTCCTTTTTAGAAAGTTTCCAAATATGGCATATTTTCATATTTGGAAAGTTCCCTTTTTAGGAAAGTTCCTCTTTGGGCAGGTTTCCCTTTTTAGGCAGCTTTCCATTTATGACAGGTTTCCATAAATGGAAAGTTTCCATTTTTAGTAGGTTCCCGTTTAAAGTCTAATTCAGGTTCCTGTTCCAGGTTCCTTTTCTAGAAGGAAGATCAGCGTGGGATAAGAAGGATGACGCATGATGTCCGTGGGGTAAAGATCATAAGGAGGATCATTAGTCAGACATTTCAGAGGCGTATCTACCATGTGACTAAGGTGATGATCTACCACATAAATCACCCGTTTTCTTTCGGCTTAGCTTTCTTCCTCATTAGGCTAGCACCAGAACATGATTGAATCTCTATGAATCGAGTCTTATTGGGTCTTGCGTGCATTGATTTCTTTCGTGTTAAATTGGAATAGGGTTAATAGATGATATCACCATTGATTGTTTCACATGATGATTGTAGTGTGTGATATAGTTATAAAGTGTGATGGATAGTAGGAGAAGACTTGACGTGGGGTACAGATGAAGAATCCATGTATTCCCGAAGTCGTGTGTGCGTAGGGTGCGGACATTAAATCGATCGGTGTCCGTAACCCTTAGATCGATAAAGCGTCCACTAGGCGGTGTGTATAGGCACATAGCCTATGATGTGTAAGCCTCTTCGGGAGGGTGCCGGCAGTCACTGAAGCTGTCTAGGACCAATTCTGTGTTTTCTTTGGGTGCTTTAGGTGCCATGTTTGCTGCAAGTTTCTAGGACTAGTTTGGCGGTGTTGATTTGCTAAGTCGGGTCTGCGGACTTGCGTGTTCTAGCAATCCACCCCTTCGCTGAGTGATTCCCCTGTCACTCATCCCTCTCTTCTTGTCCCTCCCATCTTTGTCTTTTTCAAGTATGTTTTGTTATGTTTGTGTTAGAAGCGGCGGTTTAAAGTTCAAATTGGTTGTTTTTGTTGTACCAGATGGTTAGTCCTGGTTCCCTCGGAACGGGCGTTACAATAAATTAGATCATTTTTTCTAAGTAACTAAATCATAACGTATCAATGGCGTTTTCTTTTTATGTTATTAAATAATAAATTAATGATATTGTGTTCTCTATAACCATATATCGATGTTCTGATTTACGCATTGATTATTGTTCATTTAGAAAATAAGTTATGAGTTCGAGTTCATATGAATAGAAATTTCTAATAAAGAACAAAACCTAGGTATATTGTCTTCATTACCTGTTCTAGAATGTTTCTTGTGGATTAACTATTTTAGAATATGTCATTTGGATTACCCAATCTAAATTTAATCATACATATTACCTAATGTACAATTAATATATCAATTACCTAACACTACAGGAAAACAGGGCGTTAGTGACCAGCATAATCGTCACTTAATGGTCGCAAATCATCCCTTTACGACGCTTTTGTGACTATTTTTGGTCGTCGCTAATTTTTGGTCGCAAATTTTTTTAGTCGCAAATCCGACGCTTATTTGTGACCACTTTAAGACGTTATATAATAGTCGTATATTAACGACCATTTTCTTACGGCATTTTACGGTCTTATATTAGAGACGAGTTAGTGATCACATATATTAGCGACTACTTTGTGACAATATATGTTAGTCCTATATTTGCGACTTAATTGCGATTACATTTTTGTCATAAGTTAGCAACAATTTAAAGACAATATTTTTAGAGGCTAATTAGCGTCTAATCTAAGACGTTATTTTATTTGATATTTTGGACACAAAAATGTGACTTTTCTTTTGGTCACAATATTGTGTAATATTTGTGACTTACTTAAAACGATCTTGGGTCGAAAGTTTATGATTTTTTGTGATTTTGGTGGCTATAATAGTGGCAGATTACATCATTTTTAGTTGGCAATTAACATTTGAAATTGTGTTGATTTTTTATTTTGATTTTAGAAAAACTACAATAAACATAAAACCTAAAATATTACAGTTGTTAATTCCGATTTTAAACATTCTACAATCTTAGCCGAAACATGTTTGTGTTTCGCAAAACATAAGAAACACAAACATACCAAAAAAGTACCACCATATACATAAGATAAGTTTTAGAAAAAAAAAACATAGCTAGGAGGGAGGAGAAATCAATTCTGAGACATAGTTGCTGATGAGGTTGGTGTGGTGTGGGTGGCTGCTGCAGGGTCTGCTGTGGTCGCTGCCGCGGTTTGTGCAGAAGCATACGCTGCTAGTTCAGGGTCTTGAGCTTTTAAATAATTAACATACATCTCTAAACTTGCGATCCGACTTTCACGTCGAGCATTTTCAGCTTCCTATTCTGCAATCTTCAAGTGAGCAGCTTGAAGTTGTTCAGCAATTGACGACGAAGAAGAGCTTTCGTAACTTTCCTTTTGATGCCCTTTGTCCACAACCTCTACGAGTTATCCAAGTCCAAACTGGTTTCCCTTTCTATCTGCTTCAGTAGACTAAAACAAAAAAAATTGTGAACAAATTGATCCAAAACAAGTTCACATTAAGTTGCAGTGGCTGTACACAGATTTCAGAAATGGGGAATAATATGATTCAAACATTCAGACAATTTAAAGCTCATCAAACAGAGGTAAGTTTACACATGGTTTATGTCATGTTAAAAAAACCACACATTTATATGTATCAATGCTCAGCATAAGTAAGAACAATAAAGTCTAAGAAGAGAATGTACCCGAAGAAATACTTCATTTTTTTCTTCGATGGTGAGTGTCCTCTGAGTTGATTGTTGTGAAGAATCTGAACCTCCTAACTCATAAACATCCATAGCAGATGCTCTCTCATCTAAGTAAGTTCTTCTGATACACCTCAGCAACGTGCTTTGCTTTTTCGTCGACAAAAGACCCATCAGCCCTTGTATGTGCTTCTAGAAACACTTCGCCGAAAGAGACAGGACGCTTCAATTCTTCCTCTTGCAATACAAAATGCATTTTCAGATAGATAGTGAAGAGAAAATCTGAAAAAGTTAATCGAATAGGTAACGAGATCCTTACAACAAAGCCAAGAGAAAATGAAAAAAAAAAAATCAGATTACCATTTATTGCTGAATTTGCAAGTACGATTTCTGTCCAGACACATGTTTGTGTTGACCAAAACCACCATGTTGAGAATTACGAGAGAGTGATGCATTTTCACTCCTGCTAATGGCTTCTTCAGTAGCCCAATAAGCTGTCATTTGCCCCCACAGTGTCTCCCCAATCCAAATTGGCCCTCGACCATCTCTTCTTACTTGACTAACTATGCCTTTCATCCTTTTCTTAGTAATCGTTGTGAACTCTTCTTTCACAAGCTTGGTAATTCCAAGCTCCCAATTGTACTTCCACTACACAAAAACAAATTGTAACATATTAACAATCTGATCATTTCATCTCCATTCACTTAATCTAATTTCTCAAACAAAAAAATCAGAAATAAAACATGAACAAAGCTTGAAATGAGAAACTGAATGTTGAGAGAAATCAGATAGAAAACAAATTCTTACCGCAAAAGTTTGAAAATAACGTTCTCGAATGTGTAAAGGAGTGACCTTCCAGCTATAATACGGACCGTCAAATTTCCTTCGAAAGATATCAGCAATAACACGGACCAGCTTTCTTTTGTCACGGTTGAACCTGAAAAAGATAACAAAAGATGGATTAGCAACAACTACAGTAGTAGTTATAAGATAAAGACAGGAAACATACAGTAGAGTAGACAGGAAAAAGGTAAACACTATCTTTACTGGAAAGTTGGAGAGAGTTAGTTGAAAGCTAAATGTAAACACTATCTATACTGGAAAGTTGGAGAAAGTTAGTTGGAGAAAATATAAAGTATGACTATAATGCATAATGCATCATTATCTTTACTGATGATTAATGGCCTATATCATCGTTGATGACTCTCTTTGTAAGAGAAAAAAAAATACAAAGTAATCTATTTTATGTACTAAAAATGCTTTAACATCACAGATTCTAAGAGAAAGTTCATATAATAAGGAAGATTAAGGACATTGAACAACGACAAGATTGTAGCATTTTTAAAACTTCTCTTTTTAGTAATTGAGGTTTCCCAGATGTTTGCAGCATTTTCTTAAACACTGAGAATAAGAAAACATTGTATACTTCATTTAGCTAACAAACATTTTCTTAAACACCATACTGTTTTATCTATTCAAACAATAAAATAAGAAGATAATGTGTGGGTATCTAAGCACATGGCTTTACGTGACCAACTATGGATTAAAAAATCAAACGAATTACACATGATCAATTTTTCTTGCCATTTAACTTAAGCAGATGAGTTTATAGCAAAATAAAGATCACACATCAAATGCTTTATTGCTATGCAAGATCATCCATCAAGATAAATCAAAGTAAGCATAAGACATACAAAAATAGAATCTAATTGGCAATAGATTCGGATACAATCACGAATCATCCAAAAAACTTCACTTAAACTAAATAGCAAAACCGAAATGTATGCAGCTGAAATTGAACTAGTAGTATTGAACAAAGAAGTAATCAGAGAATCAACATAAAAGAGAAGTTGAAGTCACTTACCAGAGAGCTCCCACGCTAGGGTTAGAGCTCAAGAGGGGAAATTTTTGTCGGCCAGGGTGTCCTAACAGCTCATCCAAGAGGTGTTGATGGTCTTGGTGAGCTAACTCTTCATCAGGAACATCAGGAACTTGACCGTTAATGTTAGGATCCACAGGCTGTTGCTGCGGAATCTGAGTCGGCGGCTAGTGATGTTGCTGAGGAAAGTGTGCTGGAACTGGTGGATGCTGAGGACCGTGAGCTGGAACTGGTGGTGGATGCTGAGGACCGTGAGCCGAAAAGTGAACAAGAGGAGGTGGTGGATGATTCACGTGAATCAGATGAGGTGGTGTCTGATTAACTTGAATCGGAAGAGGTGCTTTTTGATGAACTTGAACTGGAGGTGGCTGGTGAACAAGAGGCATTGGCTGCTATTGGCTGAAGTTAGGGTATTGGACTGGAAGATGGTTCGCCGAGATTCGAGAGACAGAAGCAGCACCTTGCGAGGAAGCTCCGACATCAGAGGCTCCTGGGTTAGAAGAGTGAGACGAAGCTGCTCTACCAACGCCAGACCCAACACCAACGTTTGATCTCCCACCGCCGTTGCCTCTCCCTACGCCGGCTCTTCCACCACCGCCTCTTCCACCATGACCTCTACCAGCCATTTTTCTTGTCGATTCTGAGAGATGAGAAGATCTATAAGTTTTGAGAGATGAGATCTAAGACAAAACGAAAGTAATCAATAGAGTTGAGAGAAATTAGGGTTATACAAGTTTTGCGTTTCTTCTTAAGGTCTTTATCGAGTTAAGACCTTTTTTCAATTAAAGATATTACAATTTTTATTAAAATAAAATTATAAAATAATGAAAATAGTGGAGGGAAATTTTGGCGATATTTTTTACATATCACAAGACAGTCACAAAACAAAAAAAAGTCACAAACTAGTCACAAAGTATGACCAATTTGAGACCCTATTTTAAGTGTAACAATGAAACCCCAAACCCTAAACTTTGAAACATCTAATTAATGAAAAAATTGAATTCAAAGTCATTCATCCTCTAATTATAA
This sequence comes from Anastatica hierochuntica, assembly GCA_900406275.1. Lineage (NCBI taxonomy): Eukaryota > Viridiplantae > Streptophyta > Magnoliopsida > Brassicales > Brassicaceae > Anastatica > Anastatica hierochuntica. The sequence continues at coordinate 4,449 of OVAN01005059.1, read as the reverse complement.
ATCTCATTTTTCATTACTAGAAGTGAAAACCTAACATACACATAACATATTTTAAGACTTTGTGAAACATTCAACATCATCATATTGAACATATTCAAACACATAACATATTATAAGAACACATATAACATATCATAAGTTACTAACAAAATAAAAAGTTAAATATAAAGCTATTTATTACAAATGTTTAAATATATAAATTTATTATTCAAATTCTTCATCATCATCATCGGAAGATGATAAATTACAGTGAAATTCATCTTCTTCTTCAGCGTCTTCGATTTCATAATCAATTTCTTCGATAGGGTGATTTCCGTCTACTAAACTTTCAACTTCAATTTCTTCGACAGTCTCTGTCATTCCATCATCATTTGGTTGTTGCAATACAACAAGTTATTTTTCGTTAAATTTCCCTTGAACGACATGTCTTGGATTGACTTTTAAACTGTGAGCCACAATTTCCGAGGTCGTTTGGTGTATGGATATGGAAGATAACAAACTTGATCAGCTTGAAAACCTGCGCATTAATTAAATTTAATTATTGAAAACACGCATATGTGTATACATTTACAAATATGAAAATTACCTAAGATAAATGGTTTATAGTTTTGATATCTCTTTGTTGAGAGCACGTCCACAATGCCTCCTTCTCCCTTCCGAGTCCCTTTCCCAATTGTTAGATCAAACCATTCACAGTAAAAGAGTGTGATTTTTAAATTTAAAAATTCTGGATACTGAAGTTCTATGATATTTGTCACGGTTCCATAAAAATCATCTTCGTCAGATGCATCAGAATGATTTTGGCCTCGAACACATACTCCATAATTCATTGTTTTTTTAGTGAGTCCGTGAGCACGCGTGTGAAACAAATACCCTCTTGTAAAATAGATGGGCTACAACCTTACTTTATTTTCAGGACCTTCCAGTTCATGAACCCAAGGAGGGAAATTTTGTTGGCTTTTCATTGTATTCACCTATATACACCCAATAGTAAAGTAATAGTCCAAACCGAAGGAAAATGAAATATGAACAAATATATGTAAATACGTACATACTGTCGAATCCATATATGGAAATATTCGTCTTTTCTCGATGTGACCTCATCATCAGAAAGTTCTGGATTTTCGAATCGAATTTGTGCATCTAACAAGCTGTTTGTCAATAATAAAAATATATATGTAACTAGATTAATTTTTTTTATAATTATTTAAACGTTATTAAGATGCAAATCACCTCTCAAGCGACTGAAAATAGTCACAATTGCGCAAAACATATGCATGTGCACACTTGTAATCTTTATCACCTAACCAAAATTCACTAACTTTGCCACTTGGACGACCCGCATGCGTGAATATATCTGGAACCGGTATAGGATATATGGGTACTTCACCTTCATCAAATCGACTAGACCTGAAAAACATTTTTTCGTTACTATAGTTGGAAATATAAAATTACTTAACATATTTAAATTAATAATTAAATATTTACCTTCTCAGTTTAGCTGTGGAAATATGTGAGGCAAATTAGTGCTCAGAGAAATAAGATATCTCATCATTTATGTATGATTGAACGATTGATCCTGCATGATATCTTTTGTTTTTCGCCTTGCCTTTCAAATGCTTAAAAAACCTTTCAAAGGGATACATCCACCTGTATTGCACCGGGCCGCCAAGCTCTGCTTCGTAAGGAAGGTGTATAGGTAGATGCTCCATTACATCGAAAAAAGCAGGTGGGAAATTTTTTTCCAAATTACGCAAAACCATGACAATATTTTCCTTCAGAATTCGGAGACATGATTGGTCCAATGATCTACTACATAAGTCACAAAAAATGACCCTATCCCTGCAACATTATAAAATTTCGTTGTAAAAATTGTATCAATAAATTAGGAAGGATAATACTTCTGTTTACCTGATAGTGCAAGATGCACATTTCGCGGTAGAAGTTCTGCAAAGACAAACGGAAGCAATCGTCCCATAAATACATGGCAATCGTGACTCTTCATTCCCGAAAACTCGCCACCAGTGATGTCTGCACAACTAGCTAAGTCTGCTGCATAGCCATCTTGAAATTTCACCTCGTTTCTGACCCATTCTAATAAGCAATGTCTCGCTTTAGAACTCAATCTAAAAATAGGAAACGGTGCTTTCCCTCGACCATCAACATGCACCTCCTTTCAAGAAGAAAATCTTGCAATGTCTAATCTTGACTTCACCATGTCTTTTGATTTGTCTTTAACATTCATAACCGTGTTCATGATGTTATCGAAAAAGTTTTTCTCGATATGCATCACATCTAAATTGTGTCGTAGCATAAGATCTATCCAATATGGTAGCTCCCAGAATATGCTTTCTTTATGCCAATTATGCCACGTCCCATACCCATCCATTTTATTTTCATGACCATTTCCTCCACAGACAGATGTTTTAGGTGGTTCGACATGCCTAATACGCTCGTATAGAACTTGTTCTCCAGTCATAGATTGAGGTGGGTAGTCATTCAATGCGTGCTTTCCCTTTAAAAAATTTGTTTTATTCTTCCGTAGTGGATGATTAATCGGTAGAAACCTTCTGTGACAGTCAAACCAACATGTCTTCCTACCAGCCGGTAATCGAAAAGCATTTGTTTCATCCATGCAAATTGGACACGACAATCTTCCATGTGTCGTCCATCCTGACAACTTACCATATGCCGGAAAATCGCTTATAGTCCACAGAAGAGCAGCTTTTAAGTTAAAATTTTGATCTAATGATATATCATAAGCTTCGACTCTGTTAGACCACAAATCTTTTAACTCGTCGATCAATGGCTGGAGGAAAACATCAAGACTAGCTCGTGGATTATTAGGTCCCGAATTCAAAAGTTGTATGGAGTCAGGATCACCGGCCACAATGAATGATTTTTTGTCATTCCAAATGGATTAAAACTGTCTGTACATAATCCAAGATAGACGTTTCGCGTTTCTTGTGCAAATGCAGGGTGCAAATGTTGGAAATTCTTCCACTCTGCCGCATCAGATGGATGACACAATACTCCATCTTCTGAATCATGCTTAGCATGCCATTTCATTGATGATGCAGTCTTCTGTGATTGATACATTCTCTTCAATCTATCAGCAATAGGCAAATACACCATCCAACTGAACGGTACTCTATTACGCCCCTCACTTGACTTATATCTTGGTTTACCACAAAACTTACAATGCTCCAAATTCTCATCTTCTTTCCAGAAGAGCATGCAATTATCTATACAAACATCAAATGTATAGTACGACAATCCCAACTTTCGCATCAAAGTTTCTGTCTCGTAGTATGAACCAATTGCATGGTTACCCTCTGGTAAGTACTCTGGGAAAACGTTTCAGCCCATGCATCCATGCAGCTTTCGAGCAGATTATAGTTTGCCTTAATATTCATGAATCGAGCAGCTAACGACAACGGTGAATGACCTTCATGGCAACCATCATAAAGTAGAGTATTTGCAGCATCTAACATGTCGTAAAATTTTTCGCCTCTTAGGTAGGTTCTTCATGAACATGATGACCACTATCATGTTCTTGATGATAATCACTTATTGTCGTGGGTCCACGAAATGCATCGTTAACTATCTCAGCATATCTATTTTCCCCACTAGTTTCTACTGGTTGACTACCACTAGCATAATCAGCATAAGTACTATGACTACCCATTCCTGCCCCAACCACATTATAGTCTTCGCCATATTCATACCAAACATAATATTCGAGCATAAATCCTCTACTATATAAATGTTTCAAAATTGTTGACCCATGCAATAATTTTGAATTTTGACATTTTAAACAAGGACAGTAGAACCTACCTTAGCTACTTTGCACGATGGACTGATTACTTGCGAAATTCATGAATTGATCTACTCCCGCCACGAACTCGGTAGAGATATTATTTGTGCGTGGATCAATCCTATTATACATCCACTGTCGCGATGAATTCCACATTTTTCGTAAGAAAAAATTTTTAAATTTTTTTTTAGAAATTTTTTTCACTCTTGGAGAGATATATAGTATTGTAAAAGATAAGAGTGGAAATTCATTTGGAATGGAAAAAAGAGAACGATGCGTTTGAATATATAGGGCATTATTTACCATCACTTTGTGAGTACTCGTAGCTGTCACTAAAGTTTGTTGCACCTAACTATAACATCACGTTTTCAATGTTTTGTACCAGCTTTTTGTTACTACTTTGCAACAAAATAGTGACGCTTATAATTCATCGCAAAGTAATGGCAAATTTCATACTACTTTGCGACTAAATAAAAAATGTCGTTAGGTAGTCTAAGTTTGGTCACTTATGTGTGACTAATATGTGACTATTTGTAGTAGCCGTACATTAGCGATGATTTCGCGTCCATTTTTTTGGTAGTCGTTAATTAGTCTGAATGAAGTCACATATTAGTCACAAATATTTGTGACCA
>OVAN01005058.1:0-24332 GCA_900406275.1 Anastatica hierochuntica | reverse complement strand
AGAAAGTTTTAGTAATATACAGAGTTGATTTGAGAAAACTGTCTGTTGCTGTGTTGAAAACGTTTTCTGTGGTAGTCTTACATTTTCAAAATGCTCACAGAAACACTACAATTGCCAACAAAACTCAACAGAATTTGATTAAGACTTTAATATTGCTCAGGAACACTAATTCACGTTTTCTTGTTTTGTTTAGTATAACAAGTACAGCACATGATCTAAGTAGATTTGATCCTAATGAGCAAGTTTCTAACAAGTTTTCAAGCCTAGAATGAATCTGATTTAAGAATATGAAAAGTCAGAAAATTCGCAGATTGTAAACAACAAGGAAGAACCCAACCTGTTCATAAAGTTTGCTCTGATGCCACTTGATATGATCCTATATGAGAGGATCTCGTCCCTTGATGCACTTCACGGGTTGTGATGACAATGATCAGAAAACTAACGCTTGTGCAATGGTTGGATGAATGAATCGAGTGAAACTTCTTGAAGTTGTGTATTCTCTTCAAGACTTTCTAAGTTACACACTGAATAAGAGTGTAAGGATGAATTGTTAGAAACTTCTAAGAGGTGTTGAATCACTCTCAGAATTTTAGAGTTGTGCTTGTAATGCAAGGATAGAATTCAAATATACTAAACAAGCTTTTGATCAAACAGATTTCATAGAGAAATTTTTAGAATAAGAAAGTGTTTGATAAGTTTTCTACAAGGAGAGCCATGAAAATATAAAGAAGAAATGAGAGAGTGCATGAGAAATGAAGGCTTGTACATGCACAAAGCCTAGGAAATCAAACAAACATTAAATACTAAGTTTGAACATAAAAATTGCTCCTCTTCCTCTAATTTTCGTCACCCCCTTTGAGCATAGAATAAATCACTTATTTTGGGCTTGAATTTCATCATGAGGTCCTTTATTTAAATGTTGCGGTCTTACCTCATTAAAAACCTTACTTGGAAAACCCATTGGGACAAAACCAAGTGAAGGGAAAAACAGTGTAACTCACAACGCCTCTCTTGATGATTTGCTCAAGTAGCTTGAATCACAACCAGAGTAGTTGGATAAGCATACTCAAGATTGTCCTGGATAGTATATAAGAGTTATTGTAAAGATTGCTTGAATCTTGCAACCTTAGACTAAGTCATTAGACCAAGAGGAACGTGTAAGTCTTTGTGTTGTGCTTCCTTAGCTTCAAGAAGCTCCTTTTCTCCTTCTTTATCTCCATTAAGCTCTGGTTCAAGTTGCTGTTCCATCTCCTTAGCTTATTTAGTTCCTTTTCTGGTCATGATCACATCAGAAGAAAAAGAATTTAAGACAAAAGAAATGCATTAGAAATATAAAATAGAAGTGTTTTACAAACTTAAAATCAATATAAAAACCTCAAAAGAAAATATATGCTTAGGTAGCTTAAGTATTCTTGGAGTTTACAAGTTAGTATTTATAGGAAAGGAGGAAGAGAGGTGAAACCCTATATGAGTTTTTGGCGAAATTGACTGTCCATCTACCCCCTACAGCTTCCAAGGATCAATGGGTGAGCAACTCCACTAGAATATGCAAGATTAGCTATCCAACGACCCCAAGATCGATGGATCATCAATCTGGCAGACACTCTTTCATTTTCAAACAGATTTCTCAATTGTCGTCAGACTAATACAATATGGTGATATACTTCATCCATGCAAAGCTGATCATAAATTGATTCTAAAATATTCTTCTCTTTTTTACTTCCATTTGTAAATCTTTATCAACATGCAAGCTCCATAACTCAACACACATCTTTAACTCCATTTTGATCCTTCTCATTTCTTTTTTGCTTACTTTGATTCTTCTGCATTTCCTTTGATTCATTCATGTTCTTTACCAAGAATCTAAACTCTAAATCCTCTTTGTGTCAAGATCCATGCTCTATAAAATGCAAAGAAATTAGATGCAAATGAAGCTATACTAGACCCGATTTCTAAACTAAGTAAATTTTGACGCGAAAATGCATTTACATCATAAACTCAATGAAAACATATATATTAAGTAACACTAAATAAGCCTTAAAATTTGAACACATCGACTCCCTCGGACTTTTCCTTTTCTTGTCTTCAAGCAAACATGAAATAACGTTTCCGGAAGAGAAGCTTAAAGTGGGAAGTCAAAACCACAATAAAATGTCGTATGCCTAATATCCTAAAGAGAAGTAAATGGTGCAAAGATCATCCAAGAATCTAAGTACTTTGCCATGATCATTACAAAGCCAGCTCTTAAAGTCTAGGCTAATCATCCACAAACCATTATATTGCCAATTCCATTTTACATTCAATTAAGTTTGAGTGTGAATTCTTTACTTATGGACAATATATCTCATACAATTGGTTTGGTGTTTTGAAAAGGTATTAATGTGAAGAAGTTTTTGAAAGAATGAGTTCACTCGATTTTAAAGTTGTTTCTCTCCACTAGTAGTGCAAGACAATAGACAAAAGCAAAGGTCGTAGCCGAACAATTTATGATTATAAAGCTAATATTTTCTCTAATTTTCCCACTTATTCTTTCTTAAAAATCTAGACAAAACCTTAAATGTTTCCCCTCCTATAATAGAAACAACAAACTTTTCATTCCTTGACACACTCTTCCTTTTTTTTATAGTAAAACTTAGAGATTTTAAAATTCTTTACTTTTTAGCTATAACATTTTCTTAACTTTTAAGGCCACTATTCTAATCATTTCTTTTATTTTTTTCCTATTTTTAGAACATACAGATGGAAGGAATATCATCAATCAATATTTAAAAGATCAATCACAACAATCAAATCCCATGGATTACTATGTAAATAGCTTTGCAATCTTATTACATTTAAGACTCTAATTCTCGTGTACAATTATATATACACGGTAAAGCTCTCGCTATTGATATAAAAAAAACTTTTAAACCTTTAGAACAAGTATGGACTCTCTAGATTTTTCATCAACTGCTAACCTTTGAATAAATAATTTTTTCTATTTTTTAGTGTCTTTCTCTTTTCACTTCATTCCTTCCTACTTTTTCGGTTCTTCCTTTTTTCTTTTTATTTACAAAAAAATTTTGCATCATATCTAAATTAAAGATATCTACTTGCCAAAAGCTAACATTTCTCCATTCTCAAGACTTAGTCAATTCGAAACCTCTAAAGATTTTCCCCTTCTAATTTCTAGTTAACCTTAAAATGAGGCTAAATCTAAGGAAGTATCCTCTTTTTGTTCAACTTCAGTTCACTCGGATTTCACCCATGTGTACAGTTTCCAAATGAGGCCTCACATTCAAATTAATCATGGGGGTTGAAGGAAAGGTTTAAGGGATTTTCGAGGGTATGGTCACTACTCTAAAATTAAGAGTAGCCACTTGAGCTAAGAAAAGTGGTAAAGTCGGTTTAAAATAGCTCAAGTGTTAGTATTTTTCCATAGTCAAGTATGACAAAGCCCATAAGCAAGATTTTAAAATTCAATTAGGTTCTACTTAGATAGGGATTGACTCAAAAGATAATCTACTTCAGCATTCCCAAACACCTTCAAGTGGTTAATTCCAAATATGAATTTTCCAAAAAACTCAAAGTGGTATATGCTTCTTGTTACTTCTAATGAATGCATTGATCATAGGAAAATCTAAACTATCTACAAGAAAATCTCATCATTGTTCCCTATGCTATACATATGCATTGCTATATGATTCTAACCATCTAAGTTTTTACATATGGATGCAATCTATATGAAAGCTTGAAAACATCGAGAAATTTAAAATAATTATGTTGTTTTTCTGTACAATGCAAGGCATAAGGTATGGAAAGGAAAACAAAAAAAGATTCTCATTAGTATCTAATCCCTCTCCATGACTTAAAATTCACCTTCCCGATAAATCTTAAACTGTGAGAGAGTTTTAAAAACATAAAATGCATATGCATATACAAGGATCATAGATTTGTAACTTGCACCAATGTGCATGAATGAGTGGAGGAGTTTTGGCTTTTTTGAAGAAGAATTCTTTGGGAGCCTCTTGATTCTCTTTGAGCTTCCTACTATGTTCTTTCCTTGATCACATTTGAATTGAGTTTGGTACCTAAACAAGAGAATTAGGTAATGTAAGTATTGGTCGATATGACAAAGGTGAATGATATTTTATGAAGGAGTTAAACCATACACATTCAAGAAAAAATTCCATACTCAATCGGTTCTACTCATGTGTACTCATCATTCAAACACCTTCCAGAATCAAGCTTTAATAAACATTTCCATGCCTAGACAATGATAAACTATATTTTTACATGTTTTTACCATAGGTTTTTATTCACCTTTAGAGACTTTATGATTTTCTTTATCAAAAATGGTATTTACCTTATGTTTGTAGTGGTAGGAGTCATTTCAAGTTGAACAAAGCATTTTGGAGCAATTTGGACCCATTTGGAGCAAAAGTCAGTTTCTGGAGAGTTTCCATGCATCAAAAAAAATCATCCAAGATAAAAGCTTTGCCCTCAAAGGATTTTGATAAAATTTGGCCAGCTAGTAGAATTTGGAGTTAGCTTTCAAATGAAGTTGTTTTCAAGGATATTGGATCTTTGGATCAAAGGTGACAAGCATTTTAGTGAAGACTTATTTGTCTGCCTTGAAACTGGAAAGTGCACAGAAATGAGCTAGCACCGGTTTTGGGAAAAACCATACACAAACCGGTACCATTAATCTTCCTCACTGGTTGGCAGACATTTTCCCGCCGGTTTGGACCAAAAATCACCCCTAAACCGATGGAAACTCAATTCGACCCCAACTTAACCTAAACCAATTTTTCTTGAGTAACCCTATAAGTACCTGTTTTTAGCCTTTTGTGAAGAGAGAGCCACCCTTGATAGCACAAAAAAATATATTATAAGCCGAGGCAATTCATCCCTAACTCCATTGGAGATTTCAATCTTTTAAGCTTTGTCTTTGAGAGATAGATTGCTACTCTTGTATCTTTATAGAGAAGTTCTCTAAACTCTTATCGTTTCTAATATTATTTGAGATGCTTTCCTTTGATTTTGATTTTCTATCACCTTATTAATGTGCTAATAGTTATTTGTTAGGTTGTAGAGAATCAATAGATTCTTGATTTCATAACTTTCTCGAGTTGATGTAGGAAAAATCAATTAGTTCTTCATCTTTACTTGATTTTAATGTTGCTGGCTAACTTAATCACTTAGCTACTGTTATTTGGTAGATTTACATTCCATAAGATTTATTAAATCACTTGAACAAGTATTTGATGGGAAAACTCATATAGGCAACAAAAGTGGACCGATATAGGTTTGTGAACAATTGAATCTTGAACGAGTTAATGCATGTTTATCTTCTGCAAGGACCTTGTGAAAGTGGAGCCCCTTGGTTTTTTAAACATAGAATACCAAAACTCAAAGGTGGAGAGGATTTATATTTGTGATTTGAGTTCTAGAACGGTGTTTCATATTTCCCTAAAGATCAAAAATCTTTGAATCCGGTTTCCGTAAACTTTATCTACTACCTAGCGTTTTTAATCATTTGAACTACTGTCGTTTTATTTAGTTTTTCATGTTTACTTGTTGTTCTTTTAAGGTCATTAACCGAGAAAAAGAAAATCATAACTTGTTTAAGCTTAATTCGAATCCTTATAAATTGTAGTACATGCTTAGTCTCGTACGGATCGATACCCTTAATACTACTGATGTATTCGTATTTTATGGGTTTTTACTAATGTTTTATTTGAAAAAATGGTGTTTTGATATGTATTTGATTCTTTTGGAGTCTTTAGGTGTTGCTTAGTTTTTTTTATAGGTTTTAGGTTGCTTTGAAGAGAAACAGAGCAATTTTGGCCAACAACGGATATTTGGAATGCAGAATCATGTTAAGGTGTCGGAAGTTTGGCATTGATTGACAAACTTCCCACCGTTTGATCGAGCTAAAATTTTGACACAAGATAGACACAAGAGTTAGCTTTAATTTTAAGGTGATTTGAAAGGAATCCAACGGTGCGAGAAAAAGTTATGGCCATTGTACTGAACATCTATCATGCTGGCAACGAGGAGACGAATGCGCAGAAATGAGTATCTTGGCAAAAGGACAGAGATCGATCGATCTTGAGACAAGGATCGATCGATTCCTATCTCGACGCGACCAAAACTACTTATTTTAAAACCAGAATCAAAGATTGAAGACTCATATTACATATAAAAACACCCAGACTCATTTTCAGGTTTTATAATGTTGTTTTCTGAGTTTTTGAGAGCAAAAGAGAGATTTGTAACCTAAGGAGAAGAATCATCTTCCGTACTTCGAATCCGAGAAGAATTTTGAACCTTATTCTTTGTTTTATTTATTAATACAATGATGTCTCTCTTTGATTTGATTTGTGTTGATTCTCTGAACATGAGTGAGTAGTTTATTTGTTGGGTTTAGGGTTCTCGCATAGGGATTCATGAATTGTTGACAAAGAATTGTATGATTATGGATTTAATCAATTGGATCTTCATCTAGGATTGTTTGTAATGCATGAAATTAAACTGATCACTTAGTTTCTGATCTTAGATCGTTTAACGCCTGGAAAGTGTTTGTTTAGATGCCTCAAAGAGTTCTAANAAGAATTCTAAATGAGCAATTCTTCTTAAGCTAACAGAAGTTGATGTTTAAGTGAATTGTGAACCTATCAAACTTGTTTAGAATACATGATTAGAATCTTAGAGTCAACAGAAGTTAGTCTCAAGGTTTCTAATACATAGGGAATTAATACTACGGAAGTATATCAATTCTAGAATTGCGTTTGAGTTCAAGACGGTTTAAAACATGTTCCCTAATCAATAATTCGAGTCTTCAATGAAATGTTTCTCTGAGATTACCCAATGCCCAACTCTTCTTTGATTGATTTACAACCCCACTGTCATTTGTTTGCTTTCTTTGCTTCTTAAATTTCGATTGACTGCATCTTTACCAAAACATCTTTTTCGCTTTAGCCCGCTATTTGATCTGAAATTCTATGTGCTACCTTTGGTCTCTGTGGATTCGATCACAAACCACTACAACGTACTTCTGTGCGCTTTCAGTGTTTTCTCGGCCGAAAACCTGAGCTATCAAGTTTTCTGGCGCCGTTGCCGGGGACCAATAGGTCATCTTAGAACTTAGGATCATTGCGCGTCTAAGTCATTTTTTTTATTTTGTTACTAATTTATTCTTTATCTCTTTTTCTTTGCAGGTTTGTTGGCCATGGATTACAATGATTGGCCTCAAAGAAAGGATGCAACACTTCAAGAATTACTAGCATTGGAAGAAGAGGAGAAACTTAAGTGGGAGTCATATGTTGAGCCACCATTCGATGAAAGTGTGCTTAACTCAGAATAAAAAGTGAGGTTGGATGAAGAAAGCAAAGAAAATTCAACGATGAAGAGGAGTGACTTAGCAACTATGATTCGCTTGAATCTCCTTGCCCACCGGGCAGCACTTGAAGGAAGAGAGCTCACATGCATTGAAATACAGAGGGCTCATGCACTTAAAGAGGTAATATATTGGGTTCCACCATGCCAACTCTAAGGTACGTGCGACTCAACCTTTGAAATTCATGGTTCTGAAGATAGTTACATGCCTTGCATTGAAGATGTAGCTTGTAGTTTAGATACTCTGTTGCTCATTGATGAATGCTATGATTTGATATCTGAATCTCAAAGGATGGATGACTTAAGAGTAGAAAAGCTTGCTAGGGATTACCATGAGATATGTTTTGACATTCATTATTTGTGTTCTTCGAATGATCATGATCTTGAGTTTGACTTTTCTATGCATGAAACATCTAGATCTCTTCTTGAAAAATCGTACTTTGAGGATGTGCTTGATGTAGATAAGATCTTGAATGAGATAGAAAATTCTGAGGTTGAGATGGACTTGAGAGATGAGAATATTGTGCTTTACATGATTGATGGAGATGACGTTGACTATTTTGTCTTAAATTCGTTTGAACCTGCAGCTGACTTTGTCTTTCCACTTAATGCATTTGATCGCCATGGGAATCTAGTAATAAAAGAAAATTTAAAGATATATACTATGCTGGTAGTGGTCTTTTTTGATGAGACGATTGTCTCTTTGCCATGGAAAGTCATGTATTCTCTTGCACATGTTGTTTCTTGCACTGATAGGCGGACTAAAGGTGCATTGGCTCAACCTTTTGATTCTTATGATTAACACCCGCAACCATAGTCATGCTCGAGACTTTAAACAAGCGATGAGTGGGAGGCAACCCACTAGGTAGTTTTCTTTTTCAATTTAGCTAGTTTTGTAGTGTTTTTCGTTTCTTTGTTTTGGTTTTTGGTGCTTTTTACGTTTTTCGTGTATTTAGCTGTAGTATTGCAGAGAACAGGTCCCTAAACAGAAGGACATGGGTCGATCGATCCCTGTACGGAATCGATCGATCCTTGTCCCGATACTCAGCTATATCGCGCGTCTTCAGGTAAGTTTGCTCTTTCCATTTTCTTTTCATCTTGATTTTTTTTTTTTGTTATTTACTACTTACCCCTTCTTTGCATTTGTTTCACACCGAGACGGTCTGAGATAAGTCTGGGGGAGGTTACTTTTGCTTTTCTTTTTCTTTTGGTGTGTTGTTTGAGTCATTTTGATGCTTTTATCGAGTCAGTTTATGGATTGTTTATGCTTCATGATGATTTCAGACTATTATCTCTACGCATTGCACTTCGTTTATGTTCTCATTGACCACTTCATTTGAGCTTTTATCGCAGGAAAACCGGAATAACTCAAAACCAAACTCCCCACCAGAAATCTCTGGAACTCAGACTTTTGTCTGAAATGTTACTAACTCTATTTTATTTGGCCTACTAATGAACTTAATTGCTTTGATCCAGGAACTTGAAATCAGAAGCAAACCCATTATTCAGGATTACTTGCCCATTTTTCTACCATTCTTTTCGGTAATCCTGAGTGACCAGACTCATCTTTAGTCTGACACCACACCCTTACCGTATCTCCTTGAATCTCCATGCATTTTTTTTTATCTTATATGCACACATGTGTAAAAAATGGAGAGAATAGGGTAGACATGATCCTTCTAATTGTATAGGTAGGATTGAATAATTTAGGTGGTTTAGACACGGTCCTAAGTGTCTGATCTTCGATGTTGGGTGTTTTAGAGGTTTAGATGGATATGTTGCATTTCTTCATGTTGTATGGGTGTTTTAAAATTTAAAAACTTCGTTGTATTGCTAATTTCTACCAGATTTTTGTTTGTAGATAAAAAAATCGAAAAAAAAAGAAAAAAACGAAAAATTATATTCTTTTTCTTCATATTTGGTTTAGAAATTAGCATTTGCATATTATTTTGTTGATTGGATTCACTCTGAAGTTTGCACGTATTCGGTTTACTTTTGATTGGTGGTTTTTACTAGGGTAGTTAGGGGACATGAATATCAATATACTCTTTCACTCCTGCGATTTTACATAATGTCTTGCATCCTGACGGAGTTTGTGATACCCGAAACACTCTAAGCCTCACCACTAAAAGCCTTGAATACCAAGCCTGATTTCCTGATTACAAGTTCTTTGGTGAAGAAGTTTCACGCCTATCTTTAATGAATGTAGAGAGTTATTAACATGGAAGCTGAGTTTGCAGGTTCATATTTTAGAGTATGGATGGGCTTGGGAGGTCATGCAGCGATTCTTGGGGAGAATGTTCTAACTTTTCTAAGTCAATATGGTTAGCGAAAGTTGTGTAGAGTAAGTTTTCTGATAGCATAAGATCCATTTGCTTTTCAAATATCTCAGGTAATCCTCCAGTACTGCTAGGTCGTCGATCCAATCTATCAAACAACCCTTGCACTAGTGTCGTTAGGGGATCTGAACTCCTCACCGTCCTGGGTATATCATGTGGTTCGGACGTCCTCCTCTGACGGTTGGACTCAAACATATCTCGCCTTTCTTCATAACACGATCTTTGCCTAGGTGTATTTGATAATGGGTATCTCCCTCTCGGAACATAATATTGTTCCTCATGTTCATATTCCATTCATGAATACACTGGATTCCTTCCGGTTGACTCATGCTCACACTCTACTCCCCGATTATGCCCCAATGCTATCCTAGAATCATTTGATGCACCATGATTTGGATATCCCGAGGGAATTACCATTGGTTCCTCACTCCTTGTCCTTCTTGGAAACATTCTGCACCATAATTTCAAGGTAAATCCTAACCCCACTTAAACTAGAAAAGAACCATACTGGTTTCCTAATCTCCCTTTTGCGACACCTTTGACTCGGTAAAACATTTGAAAATTGGGTCCCATTTGAACATAAAGAACCATGCTCTGATACCCCCGCCGTTGTAACCCCCCCCCCCCCAAACAAGATTAGATCAAAGTCAACTCAATTGGACGCACAACAATCAAACAAGAATATCTACGACCAACTAAGTAACTCTTACCCACGTCTCAATCAAAGATGATACAACCACAAATCCAGAACATTTAACCCGAGGATCTCAGAACACATCCGAGTTCCCTAGATCAACATCTGAATATGTGTATCCTAACAGACTCAAGCTAAGGCTTTGCAACCCTAGTCTGAATCCATTAGTTGGTTCGTCCTGGATAAGGACTAGCATCATATGAAACCCATGCATTCTTTATAAAACATACTTATTATATATCATTTAGGTTTAAACCATATTAAACACATATATGCTCGGCTGATTGATAGCTCAGGTTTTCGCCCGAGATAAAACTACAAGCGCATAGAAAGTGCGATGTAGTGGTTTGGAATCGAATCCACAGAGACCAAAGGTAGCACGTAGAATTTCATATCAAATAGCGGGCTAAAGCGAAAAAGATGTCTTGTAAGAGATATCAAAGCAAAGAAAGCAAGCAAGCAACAGCGGGGCTGTAAATCAATCAAAGAAGAGTTGGGAATTGGGTATTCTCAGGGAAACTTTTCATTGTTGAATCGAATTATTGACTAGGGAACATGTTTTAACCCGTCTTCAACTCAAACACAATTGTAGAATTGATCTAATTCCATAGTATCAACTCCCTCTGTATTAGAAACCTCGAGACTAACTTTCGTTGACTCTCAGATTCTAATCATGCATTCTAAACAAGTTTGATAGGTTCACAATTCACTTAAACGTCAACTTCTATTGGCTTAAGATGAATTGCTCATTTAGGATTCGTTTAGGCATTTAAACAAACACTTTCTAAGCGCTAAACAACCTAAGATCAGAAACTAAGTGATCAAGTTAATATCATGCATTACGAACAATCCTAGATGATGATCTAATTGATAATATCCCTAATCATACAATTCTATTTCAACAAATCATTAATCCCTATGTGAGAACCCTAAACCCAACAAGTAAACTACTCACTCATGATCAGAGAAACAACACAAATCAAGTCAAATCAAAGAGAGAGAACATTGTATTGATCGATAAATAAAGAGTGAGGTTCAGAATTCTTTTCGGTTTTGGATAACGGAAGATGATTCTTCTCCTTAGGTTATAAATCTCTCTCTTGTTCTCAAAAACTCAGAAAAATAGCATAATGATACAAGAAACACGAGTTTTGGTTGTAGTTATGAAATCCGGTTCACAATAAGTTCGGTTTGGTTTTTCGTAAACTCGGTCCGAGAAACGGAACAGGGATCGATCGATCTTGAGACATGGATCGATTGATCCTTATCCATCTTTGGACATTTCAGCCTTCAAGAAAAAAAACCTTCGATGCTTGAAATCCGTCCAAAATGCAATTTTTTCGTACATCCAAGCTCGATTCATGTAAAAACACTAAAGAACACAAATATGTGCCAAAGAGATCCGAATACATACTAAAAACCATAATTCTCGAGTAAAAACCGTAATAAAAACAACTAAAATACTAACACATCACCAATATCGTAAACATACTACTTAATTACAAACATACATTGTCTTTACAAAAGGGCAGCAAGTCTACACAACATTTAATGCTTCTTCAAAACTTGCGTATTATTCTTCAAACATATCATAATTCGGATCACAACCATCCACTCGCTTGAGAGTGGTTGATCCTGTAGGATCATCGAGGCTTGCCCCTCGCCATTCGTAATTCCACCCACCATCAACCACAATCCATACTCAACATTCCACATTCCACAATCAACAATCCCTCACACATCCCTTATTGCGTCCATTGACCCTAGACACAAATTCTAAAAAGTCGATGGCCCAGATCACATACCCTTGTCGCATCGTCATTCAGCATGCCCGCACCGGTCAAAAGTAACTAGCCCTATCCTCGTGCTCAACATAACCTGCCGAAACTAATTTTTGAACGGCCCCGACAAGCTATGGCCTTTAGGTTGATACCAATGACTCTCCCGAAACTGTACCCGAGTGTCAGCTCATACTACGGGTTCCTCACCAAGCGAACCCGTCGCAACCAAATCCGGATTCCTCACCATGTGAACCCGGGACAAAAAAAGTTATATTTTCCAAACTGAGATTCAAACGATACAACACAATTATCATGCATATAACATCACATCACAACATATATGTTACCCCCCCCTCGAGCCGAGGCCCGGACGATATAACCCAATATCTCTCACAGCAGCATGCATCACACAATATCAAATATCACATAAATAACATGCCATCAATCATCATGCTTCACACAATCACCACAGTCAACATCTTTAACCATTTACGTACGTTCGTCCATTTACTTATCCATTTCATAATTCTACAATTCAACATGCAACACACATTTTCTTGTTTTGCAGATGCTAATCGCACAAACAACATCAAACCCTAATCGAGACTCACCTGAGATTTTAGGTTAGGCGGTCGGCTTTGTTTTTGAGTAGGTTTAAAGAAAATTAGTCAGAGTTTCTGACCTCTAAACTTGTTACTTAGATCAAAGGAAAGAGAATTCCCATGTTCCGTTAGTCGAAAATGGGATACGAGCCTATTTCCACACTTAGGTTACTAAACGACAAGGAAAACCTAAAGATGAAAGTTTTTACCTGAGAATTCCTATTCGGACAGGTGTTTCTACGGTTGAAACAAGTTTTGCTACGGTTGGATCCTACTGCATATGCTCGGATCGCTATCCGCGTTCAGGTGGAACTTTTATACGGTCGGATCGCGTATATAATGGTCGGAATGCGTTTTCCGTGGGTAATTTTTTATATGAACAAACTAAGGGCCCTAAGGGGGGTTTATATATGATGGGAGGTCGTGGGAGATGGGTTTTGGGAAGAGGTGGCCGCCCAAAACCGTCCATTGGGAGAAAAATGAGTGGCGATGACTCAACGATCGGGTGGCGCGTTCGGATGCTGCCACCCAGCTGCTTCCAGTGAAGCAGACTGTCCTGCCAGGTGAAGCAGGCACGCAGACAAACAGTCTGGTCGCCTATACGGACGCGGCTGCTTCCGGACAAAACACATTCGGACGTGCCGAACGACGCCGTTCAGTTCCGAGCGTGTTAATTACATGCCAAACAGTCGGGAAAATTATTTTTTCGACCGAAACTGAATTTTCTCCGGGAAAATTCTTAGAAATTATTCTCGAGGTCATTTCACCTCTAACAACTCAAGAATAATTTCACGACTAATTTTTCCTGATCATCTAGGACGATTTATGTCGAACCGTTGGCATTTTCACTCCACTAAATTTCCCGAGAATCTTCCCGTATCTTTATTTCTTCTAGAATCCAATTTTAAATTTTAAGCTCCTTCCCAAGTAGTTCAACTAGCACTCAATTTACTTCTTCACACCATTCGACTCATTCGGCATGCATCCTTTGTGGTTTCTCACTCCGCAAGCATTTCAATCGATCTTAATTAGAAGTCTCTCTGACCAATCTCAATTGTTTCTCAACCATGGCTACTATCCTAAGTCCTTAGAACTTGATTTCATATTTTCCTGACACTTCCGTTCTGACTGCAGACTTTCCCGGTGCTTAGGTATTTTATCCAAAATTTCTACTCATCTCGACCATTCAATTCCACAACATTCTCTCATGCTAAAATCGTTTGAGGCTTTACTCATACCTTTCTCAATCGTCATTACGTGAATCGTTCACTAAAATCGTCTTTAGTTAATCTCCTTGGCTATTATCCTTTTCTGGCCACTAATCAGATCTCGCTCGTTTCTTAATTCTTATTGAGGGTCATTACAACTAAGGCCATAATAAAGACAGAAGGAAGACGAACCTGCATAAGATCAGAATAAAGGTCTTTGGTAGAACATCATCGTTCCTCTATCATGCCTGAAAGGTCGTGTGAGCACAACCTCTCTCAGAGCGCATCTCCATCCGGCAGACCAACCTTGGGATCAACCCTAGGTCTTTTGAGAGTCGGGAGCGGAAGAGTCTCAGACCTTCCCGGAGTACCAGGGCCAGGAGGCTAGGAACATTAGCGTCGGGAGATGCAAGTCCCAAAAGCCTAGCCCTAGCCGCAAGGGCTTTGGCCAAAGCAGAAGACAGAGAAGCCCTAGATGAAGTTGTTCTGTCCGTAACTACTACTCAAAAAAACAGTGATGTCCTTAAATAAGCGATTGGAAACTCTACATTAAACGGAATAGTAATCAGAAGATGAAAACTTACCGGAATTAGAGGATCGCCGGTAGCGTGAAGGAGCGGTGAAGAAGAGAGAGATGTGATGTAACAAGAGCGATGACAGAGAATGACCAAGACTCTTCGCTTTCCCGCCTATCTAACCTTAGAGGTAATGGACCGAAGACAAAAAAAAAGAAGCCTAGATTACGCCATAAAGTTCAGGCCCAGGAGTTCAACTAAAAGATGTGGACCGCCAGTTCTAATGAGACTCACCGAGGATGAAGCCATAGCAGCGAGAATTGGCGACAACAACGAGAGCCTTAGCTGAAGCTACACTCTTGCTTTTTGCTTTACAAAGTCGATCCCCAACTAAGGTATGAACCGAAATCTCTTAAGAAAGGATCTACTCTGCAAATTCTACACGTGGAAAATGAAGATTGGGGGAAACTTTTTGGAGGTAATTTTATTCCCTTATAGTCCGGTCATAGCTAGGCCAAGGAGACATAAACAAACTCCCTAGTTGAACTTGTAAACCAAGGCTATAGCCAAGGACACGCCCCCAAGCCGAGCTCATAGCCGAGGTAGGGCGGATATCCCCTTAGCTGATCTAAATCTTAAGAGATGAGGACAAATATCTTAATGAATTAGGGAAATATTCCTTATTGTATAGATAGACTCGAATATAGAAGTTATCCATAAAGAAATATGGAAATACTCATATTCGAAAACTATAAATACAAAGAGAAGAACCATAGTTCAAGGATCTGAAATCTTTGACACAAAAACATACACTTGTAATCGATCTATTGATAAATAAAGAAGCATCGTTTTACACATCTTTTCGACTCATCTCCTCAATCTCTCAAAAACCTTTATTATCTTGTTCTTGTTCTTCTAAATCAAAGAATCACCATAAAACCTCCCAAACATTTCAATAACTCTTGTTCTTGTTTTTCTCCATCGAAGAATCACCAAAAAACCTTCAAAAATTACACATGTGAATAATGTTTAAAAAACTAGGTATTTAGACATTTTGAAAAAAAAAAATTTAAAAGATGTTTTTCTAGTCAGTTTTATTTACATGATGTTACTCTATTATTTAGTAAATAAATGATAATCATTTTGGATAATTTCTCGTACATTTAAAATAGGTGTTAGTTGTGTAAGATAGTGTTATTCTAGTGATTTCACTAGAAAGTTGTGTCCTTCTTAGTGATTTGTATATATTTTAAGTCAATAACCTTTAAAAAATCAAATGTGAATTTGGTGAAAATACCACAAAAACACAATATATAAGTTTTTGGGAATCCTTATATATATATTGGGAGACTTTTACAAAAAAAATCCTTCTGCGTGAACAAAAAAAAGAGATTTTGAGGGTATGTACTGTAATTTAGTTTTTGAAGAAATAAGAACTTAGTTAATAAATGTTTTTGGTGCTGACAAAAGGAAAAATGTTTTTGGTTATTAATTATAGTTTACCAAAAATCAATGTCTCAACTTAGGCAAATCGGGAACGTCTCGGACCGTCTGCAACTTTCTGAAACCTCAAAATTGGAGCTCTTTGGCTCTCTTCTTGACCCGAACAACTTGTTGCATCAACACCCGAACGGTCAGAATGTAGTTGTGGGTGTCTTCTATCCGTAGGCTCCTGTTTGACTTCAATCAGACACCATTTGTCCTTGGAAACGCCCTTCACACTCCGAGTGTTTGCAAATTCGGATTGCACATATACCTCTCAGTAAAACAATCATAACTATCAGAATACTCAACGAAAAAGTGTTATGTAAATTTTAGAATGTCGATTTAGGTGTCATTTACCTTCTGTAAAATTTTCAGATCGAAAGATGATGATTGATTGGCCAATTCTTCCTTTTCCTGTGACATATCGAATATGTCCTCTACAGGACTGCACATGCTTCTTCTAACTTTCTCATTTTCTCTCTTCTCTCCATTTCTTTTGTTGCGAAAAATCCCTATCTCTAAGCTCTACCTCGGGTGTCTGACGGCTGACGACTTGAAAGGAAAAAGATTGGGTTGAAATTAGTTTAGGTTTTAGGTTAGAATTAGTTTAAATAGGAAGGATTTTGGTTTGGTTTAAACAAAAATTGATTTAGGTTTTGGTGGGATGCGAAGCAAGGCAGTCGTAAGATGTCCTGGGTTTCATGGGAACGGATGTCCCTCCCTAAAGCGGCGGGGGGTCTAGGGTTCAAAGACATCGTTGCTTTTAATGATGCTCTTTTGGCTAAACTCTAATGGCGTCTACTGAAGAATCCTACGTCGTTGGTGTCTCGCACTCTCTTGGGAAAATATTGTCATTCTTCCTCCTTTATGGAGTGTTCCGCTACTACCACAATGTCCCATGGCTGGCGAGGAATTCTGGCAGGTCGTGAGGTTCTTAAACAAGGCATGGGATGGGTCATAGGCGATGGGGCTGATGTTCGCGTATGGGGCGACCCCTGGTTATCCACCTCGTCTCCCAGTCGGTTATAGGCCCGCCACCGTTAAACGGGCAGGATATGCGAGTCTCAGACTTGATAGCCTCTTCTAGACGCGATTGGGACTAGGAGGTCATTCGGGAGGTTCTACCCCAGTATTCAGCTACTATTTCGACCCTCATCCTTGGCTCTGCTCCGCGGCCTAATTCCTTAGTCTGGCTGCTGAATAAGAATGGTCAGTATTCATGCAAGAGTGGCTATGCCGTTTTAATGTCGGGTATCTCATCGCCCCCAGTGTCCGGCTTCAATTGGATAAAGAACATCTGGTCGATGAAGATGATGCCAAAACTCAAAACATTCCTCTGGAAAGCTATGAATGGTGCATTATCAGTACGCCAGGCGCTCCTGTCAAGAGGTATTACAGAGGATGCCGCCTGCCCTCGGTGTGGGGAGATTGAGACTATTGATCATGTCCTTCTTCAATGTGTGTTTGCTCAGCAAGTTTGGGAGTATGTACCGCTGATGTTACCTACTTTTCCGGTGATGTCGGTGCTGTCAACTTTTCTGCAACGGATGCGGGGCTCAACAAGTCTACCTCCCACGGGATTGTCGAATGTTGATGTCTATCCATGGGTATGTTGGCAGCTTTGGAAGGCCAGAAACAAAGTAGTGTTCTCCTCGGAAGTGATCCCTGTAGACGACGTAATCCGGCTGGCTGTTGTGGGAGTGCGTGAATGGCAAGCGGCTAATGTGGACAAGCGGCCTGTACTGGGTCCCAGTAATGTTTCCCAGGACCGAGCTCGGGAGGGAATACCACCTATGGTTTTATCTTCGGCGTTTACCTGCTGGGTGGACGCTTCTTGGAATGGGGAAACTAAGTCTGGTGGATTTGGCTGGGTCTACTATTCTCCGAATGACTCTGTTCTGGCCAAGTATTGTTCATTTAGGAAGGATGTTCCATCGAGTCTGGCGGCGGAAGCTTTGGCAGTCAAAGCGGCATTGCAGCAAGCGATGGTGTTAGGGATTTCTGAAGTGCGTTTGCATTCTGATTCTCAGGTGTTGGTCAATCTGATCAACCGGCGTGAAGACCATATTGACATTTTTGGTCTTCTATTTGATCTTCGGACACTTATTTCTGGTTTTTCCAGTTTTGTGTTTTCTTTTGTTCCGCGCATAGCGAACAGTTTAGCTGACTCGCTTTCGAAGCGAGCTCTTTGTGCTCAGGTTACCTCTGTTTATGAGGTCTAATAAAATTTGAAACTTTCGTGACCAAAAAAAAAAAAAATTTAGGATTAAAAGGGTTTGCGGAATTTTAAATGGGTTTTCTTGCGGGATTAAAATGGACCTCGGGAAAAAGAAATGTGGATGCTATACAAACACTTATACGTAGTTATTTGTGATCCAACATGGTTGTTGTATTTGTATACATACGTAAAACACAACTTGAAACCATTATACATTGACTAAAACCGTTCTTCCAGATCTCCCATTCTCCATCGCTTAACTTATAGCTTCGAAATAGGTAAACCTGGAAAGCCACAAATGATATATTTGATTAGTTTACTTTCAATGAGAATAATTTGGACAAGATTAGACATGATTCATTTCTAATGGCAGCCCCTTTAAAACAATTGAGATTTTAGTGTGAGTGAATAACCTAAGGCTTTTGAGTTGACAATGCTTGGACTGGCGTTGGGCGGTGAAGCGTTTTCGTTCAAGAATGGGTCGACCCGGTTTGGATCATTCCAAATTGGGTACCCTTTGATCCTTCCCTGTTAAAAAGAAAACATTTTCAAGAAGATCATCAAAAATTTAGTAATCTTGAATCTTATAAAAGTGAGCGGTTTTTGGAATGGGAATATGGCATACGAGGACGTTGAGAGCTGCAAGCGTAGCCATTCCTTCACGAGTCCACTGTCATCAAGAGACTAAATCAGCTTAGTTTCTGTTAATTGATTTAAGACACAACGAAATGTTAGTGGTCAACCTTGGAAGCAGAAGCAATGTGAGGAACGACCACGGCGTTCTTCATATCAGCAAGCCCTGGTTTCATGAAAGGCTCTTCCTGAAATAATGTGATTCAACAACACTTTTTAGCTAGCTCCCAGAAAAGAAAAGAACACATTTCTATGTTTTGGGTTGATCATAACGCATATTACAATTAACCGCACCTCAAACACATCAAGACCTACTCGAAACATCGGGTTTTCTCTGAGATGTTCGACAAGAGCTGCCTCATCAATCACAGGACCTCTACTACAGTTGACAAGGATTGCTTCCTGAAGCAATTAAAACTCAATCAGAAACAAGATCAATAATGAGAGAGATCAAATGAAGTACAATAATCGAAAGGCAAAACCACCTTTTTCATTATGGCGAGCCTCTCCTTGTTGACAAGATGGTAAGTAGTTTTGTCCAAGACAGGGTGGAGACTTATCTGTTTCAAGCCACAACACAGTTTCAGTATCTAGCTAACATTACAAATGTTAACAAAAGAAACAGTTTGTGAATGTGGATTACATATATACCAGATCAGCCTCTCGCAGCACCTCTTCCATTGAAGAAGCTCGTTTCCATGTCACGGGTTGTTCCCCATTTGCTTTCAAGAATTGTCCATAAGCTGCCAAGAAACCATTATATCCCCAAATATATAGAACTTCACAACCACCAAGGAAAAAGAGTGTTGTTGTTACCTGTCACAAATTTCTCAAGACGAGTGGACTGGTAAAGATCATAGTAGATCAAATTCATCTTGAACCCTTCAACCTATTTTGAAAAAATCAATAGATTAAAAAGAAAAAAAAAAAAGAAAAGGAAGCTTTTTGTATAATCAAATTTACGGGAAAAAAGTTTCACAAAAGACTTAATTACCATCATTCTAGCATAAGCAGATCCAATACGACCAGCTCCAATAACTCCCACAGTCTGTCCTTTAAGTAAGTTCCCAACAAACCTAGCAAAACCAGATTAGCCTTTTCCTATTTTTCGACACCTAGGCTCCAAAAGACTTAAATCCGAAACCGAATCCTTGATTTACTTCAGAAGTTAAACAAAGAAGAAAGACAAGTTCTTGTTCTCAAGTTCTTGAAATTGAAGAAAAATACAAATCATAATGGAAACGTTTTGGTGATCTTACAAATGAGGAAGCCAGCCTTCGTACAAGCCAGCTCGCATGAAACCGTCGGCCTCAACAATCCTTCTTGCAGCAGCCAAGGAAAGAGAAGCAGCTAGTTCGGCCGTCGTTTCAGTCAACACTCCCTAACCAACTCAAAACAAAGCAAATATTTATCTCAACCTATACTTCAGTATGTTCTCTACTTATTTTGGTAGCTTCTCAACAGTGAAACTATTACCGGAGTGTTACCGACTGCAATTCCATACTTATTGGCGGCCTCAACATCGACGTTGTTGTAACCAACGGCCATGTTACTGAAAGCTTTTCCTCCAGCTTTGCTTAGAGCTGAAAACAGAGTCTCTCCCCAATCTTCTGTCAACTATAATAACCACAAAAAACAAATTTTTAAAAAAGACTTTTATGTTCATATATTTGTTGGATAAAGATCACACATCTATGGGAAGAGACCTGAATAATATATATATAAGGGACATATCAACTCATTGTCAACCGGAAGTTCAAGAAACTTAACATTGTCTATAAAAAGAGACTAAGCTTTCTCTTTACCTGACCGATGACTCCATCACACTTGTCTCCGATCAGAGCAACAATATCTTCTACAGACAAGATCGTCTTCTTCAAATGGCATATCTTATTATTGGAGAAAAGAGAGGAAACTTTAGTTGAAACTAAACAAGAATTGTAATTTTCTTATTGCCTCGAAACAATTAAAAGATTTACCTCGACGCGACAACCTTGGTCGATCAAGAGGTTGATCCAACGAGTACCAGGCATCGGTTTTGTGCTTACGACTCTGTACTTCCCACTAGGATTATACACTTCAATGGCCACTGGTTTCGCCATGGCAGAGTTAAGAGAAAAGCTTCAACAAGGTGGAAAAAAATGTTTCTTTGATGAGAATTTGGAGAAGAAAAGGTTCAGGTGTTTTAGCTCATTTAGTAGGATTTTGTGTGGTTTGAAATCGAAAGAGAAGATCCAACGGTCGTATTTGCATGATTATGTTGGTGTGTTCATAGGTAGACAAGAACTGATACTTGTGCATTATCTGTGTTTGGACCTTACGTTTTCAGAACAAGATAATGCTGACGTGTCGACTCACTGCTGCATCTAGAACTTAATTTTTTATTTTTAAATTTGTAATCAAAATTATATATTTACAAAACACAGAATTTTATGTTAAAAAAGGCAAAATCAATATTCTTCATCCCCATTTCAAATAAAAATCCATTTAGACAAACATTATCTACATCCAAAGTGAAAGAGAACAAAAAAAAGATTTGCAGGTTCAGAAGAAAAAAGGAAAGTGTTCATCAAGGCTTTTGTTGCTTCTCTATATCATACAGTACACAAACGTCTGCAGCTGTTTTCATCTGAGAGAGAAATTCGCAAATGGAATTAGCAACCAAAGAGAGGTTTTTACTGTAAGGATGGATTTGTGGCCAAATTGGAAAAAATGTTAGCTTTTACCTGAATGATATTGACAGTCTGCTTCATGGACCAGCCGAGTATTGTCAAAGCCAGAAGAAAAGAGAGGGGTGAAATTTGCATTAATGTGGTAACTACGACCTGTAATGAGAGCCATACTTAGTTGTCGAGTGAAAATTAAGAGCTATACTATATGAAAGGGAAAGAGGAGGAGGAGGAGCTCACATTCAGGAGATTTTCGGTTTGGTTCTTTGCAATGAGAAGAAGGATGATATAAAGAACCTGCACGCACGAAAAGATTTGCATCTAAGAAGATATTTGATCAAAGGATTAACATGGAAATAAAGAGTTGGTGTAGACACAAAGACAATCACCTCGCAGGAAACACAACAATAGCACATAAATATCCGGTTTCCATAGTAGAGTTTAAAAAGCCAACTTGTGCTGTCTTTCACATCTTTATGGCTGCTCTTCCCTGCTAGAAACGTACTGCGAGTGTAGAGAATCAAGCATTTAAGTTCCCAGTTGAGAACTGAGATTTGAAAAGTATAGAGATTTCACAAAGCAACAAGAAAAGAGTTAATCAGCATACCTGTACATCTGCAGCCAATGACTAGCAATATCTAAAGCCAGCAACGAAAGGAAGACCAAGCTAGGCCTGTTAAAACAAAAAACAAAAAAAAAGGAAGAAAGATGCATTGGATAAGGTTAAATACAATCTACACCAACCCCAGATAAGCTAAGCGAAAAAGATACCGCAAAATATCCTCACCTGTAGACTTGGGAGAGAATCACAAGCAGACAGGCCGTGCTAACTCTATAATAAAAAATGTCAGAATTTATCAAACAGATAAAGTTGGTTGATCCTCGCATTAATGTACAAGAAGATTCACCTATCTGTCACCATGTCGAGAACAGCTCCAAAAGTTGAAACTGAGGAAGAAAGAAAGAGAAGTGAGTCAAGTTCAAGCTTCTCAAATATTATAATAATGCATATCTTAACTTAGAGATCACAATCTGCAACAGAGTGTAGTACATTGAAAATCACATGTTCTAAAAGAGAAGAGGAGACGGGTTTATTATAACAAGAGGAGAAGTTGTTAAGAACCTTGGTTGAATCTACGAGCGCACCAGCCATCCACAGCATCACAACAAAAACTGGAGAGCCACATTGATTAAGAAAGACCAAAAAAGAAGAAGTTGCATAACACTAAAAGATTATTAGAGTGACCTGAAGAAATAGAGCAGTGAGAAAAGAGTCTTGTTGGAGAAACACACAGCAAAGGCAACACAGTTCAAGAGAACTCTCATGTACCCTAAAAGCAACTGATTGATTACAAATCTTAAGGATAACAAAAGAAGCTGACTGAGATTATCGAAAAAGACCCACCAACAATGTTAGGTATATAAAGGTAAACAGACAACTTCTCCGGTCTAGCTCTCTCCTTCTTTGCCATCACCAAAGCTTTTTTACACAATCAACGGTCCACCTACACAGATCCAAACAAGAAAAAACACAAACTTTTTCTCATAATCCATCCTCGGCAAAAGCAAACCCATCTCTAGCTAAATCCCAGAAATCTGATATCAGTAGAAAACATCGATACTAACCAAATCAAAGTTCGAGCAATTCTCACTTCGGATCGGGTGGGAGACTCAACTTCTTCAAATCCAAACCCAAATCGAATCAGATTCGCCGCCTACTTGAGGTTATTCTCTATCTGGCCGCTTTTAAACATTCAAAAAAGTTCGTGATTTTCTGATTTGGAAATGTCAATGTTTATCTTTAGATTTATCAAACAAACCCTCAGAAGTTTAACATCTTAATATTTAGTCTTTAGTTTTTTTTGGGTCAACATAAACCCTTCTGATTAACAATGCACCAAGGGAATCTTCTCTCGAAAGAAGCCACAGAGAACTGCCAATTTTACAAGGGTTACAACATCGTATGACTTACAAATAAGATAATCCATAGAAAATTTTTAAGAGTATAAATTAGGATATATATTTGCTTCTCTGGTGCAGAAAATTAAACATTGGTTCAGTGCCAAACACAGCAAACACCAATGCCATTGTAGTGACCCCGACCCGGTTTTTGGATTAAACCGAACCAACCAACTCGGTTTAGGCGAACCGAAAATCCTAGGGTATCCCGCAGCTCCTTCTCCCTATTTAAAGACGTTATCGCCTCGAGAAACGCACCACATCGAATTCCGTAGCGAAGCTCTGCAGAAATCGTTCCCCGAACCCGAGAACCCTAGCCGCCGAGCCTCTCCCGTGCAACCCAAACCCTCCGAGCCGCCGTTTCCTCTCTCCCGTGAGCCACCGCCGCCGTTCTTCTCACCCGAGCCGCCGTCGGAGCAAACCCGTGCGCCGCAACCATCACCCGAGCCTTCCCCGTCGCCGTTGTCCCTTCCCGAGCCGCCTCAGCCCTCCGTTCACGAGCCTCGACCGCGACTCCCAAGCGCCGCTCTCTCCTCCCCGAGCCTTGTCGTCGCCTCTGGAACCTTCGCCGTCGTCGTCAGCCGCCGCAACTCCACTTCCGACGCCGCCCGAGCCTTCTTCGCCGATTCCGAGCCCCGATCCAGCCGCCGTGAACCTTTCCGAGCCTTCTCGAGCGCCGATCGAGCCTCCTCCGCGTCGTTCCTCCCGCGCCGTGAACCCGAGCCGTCGATTGCGAGAATCCGCTGCCTTACCGCGGTGTTTTCGGTGATCGCGAGGTAGTTCCGCGCACCGTTCCTCCGTTTTTCCTTTTCCCGTGTTTCGTAGTTCCGTTTTCGTAGTCTCGTGCCT
>OVAN01005057.1:0-24333 GCA_900406275.1 Anastatica hierochuntica | reverse complement strand
ATACCTCCGGGTATCAAAAGGCCAAAAAACGCAAGCTAGTGGTTACCTCCTAGTAACAGAATGCCAAAAAGCCATAAGATACCTCCGGGTATCAATAGGCCAAAAAACGCAAGCTATTTGTTACCTTTGGGTAACAAAATGCCAACAAGCTAGAAGATACCTCCGGGTATCAAGAGGCTAAAAACTCATCTGGGGAACCTATAGTCTAAGGACAAGAAGCAGAACTCCCTAAAAAAAAGAGAGATAATGAGATTATCCCAACTTGGAACTCAAGAACTCTCGCAAAACACGGCAAAGAAAAGAGGCCAATACGCCAGAAGTCAAATAGCTAGAATATCGATAAAGGCTAGAGGCTCAAAGCAAGAAGCCAGCCGATCAAAGCGCAGAGGCTAAAATCTCAAAGCTAGAAGCCGTTCGATCAAAGTGCAAAGGCAAAGAGGGTAAAAGCCCAAAGCTAGAAGCCAGCGGATCAAAGCACAAAGGCTAGAAGCTCAAAGCTAGAAGCAAGCCGATCAAAGTGCAGAGGCAAAGAGGCTAAAAGCCCAAAGCTAGAAGTCAGCCGATCAAAGCGAAAAGTTTAGAAGCTAATAGCCAGAAGCCAACCGGCCAAGGTGCTATTGATAAAAATCCTACCAAAGCATCATCTCTAAGTGTAAGTCAAAAGCTCGCTAAGGCGAAAAGACAATAGAAAGCCAGAAAAAATATTCATAAAAAGCCATTAAGGGCCAAAAGATAAGTTTTAAGCCCCGAAGGGCAAACAGAAACAAAGCCAAGAAGGCCAATGAAGAGTCAAGGCCACTAAGGCCATAAGAGTCATTACAAAGCCTACAAGGGGCAAGAGTAAACCCACGCAGGGGCATGTCATCAACAAAAAAAGGAAAATAAAATCCCACAAAGGGAAAACAACCTGCTTCTTGATCTTGGGTCTGGAGGTGAGGCAGCTAGAGGATCAAGAGAGGCAGACTTCTCGACATTTGGCTCAAAGGCCGCTGGAGGAGTAGAAGCCAGGGCAGGAGGAATCTCTGGTTCATCTTCAAAGGTGGGAGCTTTGAGGCCATTTTCTTCTGCCTCCGCGATCTCCACCAACTTGTAATTCCCAAACTCCTCCTGCAAGTTCCAAGACTTGGCCTCACCCTTGAGGTAGTCCCAAACAATTTCCCAGCGCCCCATGATCCTGGCACCATTGACAGCCATGGACATCTCATCCATAAAGGTGGCCACCCGGCCGTCCAAGTTGCCAAGTTACTCATCCAGCTTCGCCTTCTCCTCAGTCAAGCTAAGGACCATCTCTACCACCTTCTAATTCTCTGACTCCAGCCCCCGGAGCAGCTCTTTCATCTCCTTGAGATGCTTCTCCAAGCCAGCAGACCTGTCTTTCTCTGCCCTCAGCTTGGCAAGGCAATCCTCCACCTGAGCCTTACTTGCAGCGATCACCTCAGTGGCGACCTGATCCTTGGCATGGAAAAAAGAAGCCCCAAGCTGAGCAACAAAAAGAAAGAAGGTTAGCCAAAATGAAAGGAGGCAGCCAAATAGCAGCCAGAAGCCAGAGGCAGGCCAATTACCTTGATCAGCCCCTTTTGGACATGGTCAAAGATGCCCAGATCGCTAGAGCGAGGAGGGTCAAAAGGAAGCACAGGGAAGACTGCCCCTCCAAGTGCTCCAGGGCGCCATCAATATCGCCGATAGAGGAGGAAGGCTGCTTGGCTGGAGGACCCCTTTGCTTCTTGCTAGAGGCGGTAGCCTTCTAGGTCGCTTTCCTCTAGGACCTAGTCGAAGGAGATTCTGAGACCTCCACCACCTCCGAAGCCTTGCTCCCAGATGCAAACTTTGCCTTTCTTGCCGCCTGAGCCCTTTTGAATTCCTCTAACGCCTTAGAGGATCCTAACATATTTCCTTCAAGATGACAAAAGATCAGTCAAGAAGCCAACCAGAAGTAAATAAACAAAGGAAGTAAGAAATAAGGAGCAAACCTCTATTGATGCTCTGGCTCAACACTTCTTCACTAAAAAGGAATGGGATACTTCTTTCCTTAGCAGGGATCTCCAAAGTCTCTTTCGCCTTCTCCTTGCCCACCTCTGACTTCTCTGTAGATGCTTCTGCAAAGGCAAAGGATTAAAAGGGTTAGTGACAAGACTGGAAGCGGAAAAAATAAAAAATCCTACGCCTACCAGTGAATCTCCAAAGAGTAGAGAACCCAGGAGAAGTCATGACTCTCATAAAGACAAACTTATGGGCCTAGTGTTTTGAGAAGGCTGCCCCTTTCCTTTCCTCCCTCTCTAGCTCCAACATCAAGAGAGCACCAGCACGAGGCCGGAAGTAATACCTACCTTCACCCGGAAGAACTTGGGTGAAATAGTAGAAGTAAATGAGCTCATCAATGCCGAGATCCAGCCTATGGAACTTGTTAAGGACTTGGACGACAGTGAGAATCCTCCAAGACAGCGGGTTCAGCTAGGAAGGACAAATACTAAAGTTTTCTGAGACCTTCCTCACCAGGGCACGCACTGTACCCCTGACTCCAGCCTCGAAATAACCTTCATACATGGCTATTTTGTCACCTGGGCATTCAGAAGCCCTTTCATCCTTCTCAGGCAACCTTAAGTGCACGCCTGCCCCAATGGAGTACTTATGCCTCCACTCCTCCTGAATCTCAGAGCTCACATTCGACAAAAGGCCAACCTTCATAAGCTCCGGACCCGCGGCGGAGCGCAATGGCAGCGGGTTAGCCTCAGGGATCTTCGTGTCTTCGGAAGACCCCTCAGCCTCAGGAGATGGGCTAGTCATAATCAAGCGCCTCCTCCAAATGTGGGCCCCGGCAGAGGATGAGGCCACCGGAGAAAACTAATCGCTTGAGCTGGTCATGGCTGGGTTCAAGAAAATTTTCGATCGTGGATCTAAAGACTGGTTGGGGCAAGAAAGACCTAAAAGCTAGACTGGTCTGAAATCCTAAAGACCTACTCGTAGAATCTACTCTAAAAGAAGCGAAAAGAGGAAGGAAGAAGACGATCTAACCTTAAAATCGTGGATCGAAAGCTTGAAAAGGGATTCCGAGAGGAAGAGTTTTAGCAAAGAAAGGAAGAAGATGAAGCAAGAATTCCAGTAAAAGGAAGAAGATGAAGCGAAAATGCCAAAGAAGAAGGAAGAAAAGGTTTAAAAGAAAGAGGAGAAATTGAAACGACCGGCACGCGTCCAATCATTAGTGCGAATCTCGCGACAGAGTAACAACTATATTCTCTCTCTTCAAATCTTCATAAATCTTCGCTAACGGCTATGAGCTCTTCTCTTCACCAAGTCAAACAGCTGGGATTTTTTCAAACAAAATAATCCTCTTTGAAAGCTGCAAGTGGCTCGCGAAAGTTCAAAATTGAAAGCCGTGAGCCCAGATGACAAAGAGCAGACGCAACCTCCTGTCGCAGAAATGCTCATTATCTGATAAAACTTGAACCTCAAGAAAGCAAACGCTTATAGAAAGTAGAGGCGGCGCAAGTCACAGCTAAAAAGGCCAAACGACTACTGGCTTCCTGCTTAAGCCACCTGGAAGACATGTTATTCCACAGCTTTGGATCGAACCTGCGCAATAAGGGGCAAACTGTTNTAAGACCTCAAAGCAGGGGAATGCCCAGAAGCAGGAAGCCAGACAACGTCCCATAGTCGGAAGCCGGAAGTCAGATCACCAAGCATAGCCGGAAGCCAGAAGCCAGTTGACCACCGCCTCTCCCCTATTTTTCGCTATTTAAATTAGTAGATAATGACATGTATTCTAGATAAAGATGCATATATTCTACAGATAATCATTATATATCCAACTCTTGGAGGGATAATCATGAAACACATGTATAAATACCAAGCTCAAGTGCAAAACGTGTACGCACGAAAACCCTAAGCCAAGAATCAATACAACAAGCAATTCTTTGTCATCTTTAATCTTCGAGCTTAGCTTTAACATCCTAAAACCATTGCTAAACATTCATTGACCTCCAGCTTCCGTAGTGCTACAAAGAGTGACCAAAATTACCCATAATATTGGCTATGACCTTGACGTTTTTCTTCTGGGACATCATGGTTTCTTTTTGCGATCCTTTTGCTTTTCTTTGCGGCAGCATGTGTGATGTCGCTAACTTCAGATCCTCCGGATATGACATTGATTACTCGATCGTGTCTTGGAGTATCTGGAGCTTGGCGGCCTGCTGGGACGCCTTCTTCATGATTGCTTAGCATCTCCTTGGTCTTGTTAGAGAGAAATACTCGCAAGTTCCCTTTCTTGAGCAATTCGTTGACTTTTATCCTTAAGGATATGCAGTCCTCCATTCTGTGAACATGGTCATTGTGGAAGTCACACCATTTGTTGGGATTCCGATGGCGATCAGGTGACCTCATCTTCTGGGGCCACCTGGCTTGGTCTCCCATCTCCTTCAAGACTCCCACCAATTATGCTTTCCATATTTATAGATTCGATATATCGAGCCAAGTGTTCACTGCGGGAAATCTGTATCCGTACGGCTTACCCCCAAAGGTTTATGCCCTCTTTTGGCTTATTTCGCTTCGTCTCCTCTACAAGGTCTTTGATTGGGCTTGTCATCCCTGACTATCTTCTCGATCCTCATGACCTGAGATTCTTGCCTTGTAAGCATATCTTTTTCCCATTTGATTTACGCTTGGGAAAGAAAAAGCACATCCTCTATTGTTTTACACTAGTATTTGGTCAGTTCCTTGTACATATCCTCCTTTGGGAAGAGTCCTCTTTTAAAGGTAGAAATTGTGGCCACCACCCTGCAATTTGGTATTGTAACCTTTTCATTGTTGAAGCATTGCACATATCTTTGAAGAGGTTCCGCCTTGCATTGCTTGATCTGATAAAGAACATCAGACAACTTGGGCGTCACCTTGCTCCTGGAGAACTGCTCTATGAACAAGTTCTTCAGATGTGCAAAGGATCCCACGGTTCCAATTGGAATCGTGACGAATCACTATAGGGCGGCGGCTGTCAGGCTAGATCCGAACCCCTTACACATAGCGGCTTCCCTATGCTCTTTCTAAATTGCCACAATAAGCATCTTCTATCTGTATTGGGCTATGTGGTTATCCGGATCGGAAGTCCCATTGTATGGCTTGATAAAAGGGAAGGTGAACTTCCTAGGCATGTCAACCAGTGCAATCTCATCTGTGAAAGGAGTGTCCGCATAAGAGCTTTGGGCACTTTTCCTCAGAGGAGGTGCAAAACAAGGAAGAAATTTGATTACTGACTGCAAAGCTTCAAACTTGTTGGAGAACATCTGTTCCAGACGTTTGGCTTCGTCAGAAAGCGGTATGTTGCTTGCGGGCTATTGTCCTTCTACGTCAATGGGGTCTCCTTGCTCTTGAATAGGATCTTGGTTTCCTTAGGCCCTCGTTGCTGTATCACCCCTTCTTTCTCATTTGTTATTAGCAGGAGGAGTTTCCAAGGTTGTCATCTAGGGCACGTGAACCCTAAACCTCCGACGCGCAGATTAAGTAGCCGTTAAGGTCGAGTTCATCTCTATGAGAGCTTCGTTCTCCAGTTTGAGCTGCTGCAGGTTTTGTGCGTTCTCCTGAAGCGTCTTGTTACAAACCTCCATCTGTTGTCTCAAAGCTTGCAACTCCGTGGCCGCGGCATCAGTTCTAATGGGAGTTTGATCCCTTCGAATTTGTTCCATCTCACCTAGTCTCATTTGCAAGGTCTCAAGCTGAAATCGCATCTCCTCGTAGGTGAGTTATGTTTGTCCAGGTG
Organism: Anastatica hierochuntica; assembly: GCA_900406275.1. Classification (NCBI taxonomy): domain Eukaryota; kingdom Viridiplantae; phylum Streptophyta; class Magnoliopsida; order Brassicales; family Brassicaceae; genus Anastatica; species Anastatica hierochuntica. The sequence continues at coordinate 18,587 of OVAN01005057.1, read as the reverse complement.
TGATGTTTACGGTTTCATGGTTGTCTCCATCCATCGTCATATAGTTTTGAATGAAAGGTTACCCTCCTTCCTGTGCCAACTATTAAGGATGATTTTGGGATGTTCTTAGAAAGCACTACAGAAGCTGGAAAACGATGAATACGCGAGTTTGTGTGTATGATCTAGGCAAAAGAGATTCAAGATGGTGAAAAGATGTGTGTATTATTCTCTTAAGCCTAGGGTTTTTTCGGATCTCCTCCTCCTTACCCTTAAGCTTCATATTTATACATGGAATTCATCGATATCCCCTTCAAACTAGGAGATATCTAGTTATCTAATAAATATAAGTGATTATCTACTTATTTAACTAATAAAATAAATATCAAATAACTGGCGGTTAACTTCTAGTTTCTGGCCTTGCTATGACATATGGGTTCTTGCTTCTCCTTTACATTTGGCTTCCTGCTTTTGTGCATTCCCCTGCATTATAGCCTTACGGATGTACTCCATTCGAACCAAGGGGAATTCCCAAGGCTCAAATTACATTAACACTTGTGATACCAACGAGAGCCATGGTTGAAGCTACACTCTTACTTTTTATTATAATAAAGTCAATCCCAAACTAAGCTATGAAGCAAAATCTCTTAAGAAAAGATCTCCTCTTCAAATTCCACACGTGGAAAATGAAGAGTGTGGGGCAATTGTAGGGGGTATTTTTTTCCTTAGAGTCCGACCATAGCTAGACCAAGGAGACATAAACAAACTCCCTATTTGAACGAGTGAACTAAGGCCATAGCCAAGGACACCACCGCCAAGTCGAGGTCATAGCCGAGGTAGGGTGGATATCCCCCTTAGTCCATCTAAATCTTAAGAAATAAGGACAAATACCTTAACGAATTAAACAAAATATTCCTTATTGTATAGAAAGACTCGAATATAGAAGTTATCCATAAAGAAATATGAAAATACTCTTATTCGATAACTATAAATACAAAGGGAAGAACCCTAGTTCAAGGATCTAAAACTTTACACAAAAACATACACGTGTAATCGATCTTTTATTCATAAATAAAGAGGCATCGTTTTACATACCTCTTTTGCTCATCTCTCTAAAACCCTTGGTATCTTGTTCTTGCTCTTCTACATCGCAGAATCACCAAGCAAAACCCCAATCACTTTTCATCAGTGATGTTAACGTATTTAATGGAATCATTAAGTCAACAATCAATGAGCACAATTTAGACTTTTAAGGTTTAGCCGTGTGGGAACCGAAATTAGCAATGTCGATATTCGTATTTGGAGGAAAGCCAGGAAACCCTAACTTTCCTTAAGGTCCTGGATATCTGCTAAACCAACAAAGACAGATCAAAACTACGAAGAAATTAGACGACAAGATAAATGTAAAAGAGAATCGAAAGAAAATAGAGCAATAGATATCTTATTTCGAATCTGCGTTGAGCGTTACAACAGGTGGTAAGTCGTGGTCGTGAGAGCTGTCGGCGAGTATCCTAGTTTTAACATCGTAAGACTGGTAAACCTAATTGAGATTCAACTCGCTAGAAAAAAAACGAAAATAAACCTAAAGCTCTAAGTATGAATTGTGAAGAAATTTTTGTCTCTCTTTGTTCTTCTCCTTCACCCCTCTTTTACATGCCTTCGTAGGTTAAATCGGTTTCCTTTTCCGCCCTAGGTTTGAGTATATCCTTCCGCGGAAATATTCTATTTTTCTAGAATATTCCATATCTTTACGAGTTTTCCATATTTATCTTCAGACTTTGACTTTATCGTATTTTCCTTTTATCTTTCACGAAACTCGATTAAATCGTTGACGCAATTGGGTGCGTTCTCGTTCCACAATCGAAAGTGGACTTTTGTCACGTTTTGGGCCTTCTTGGGCCGTTTAGCGACAAAGTGATTTTTATGATTTCTTTCAGAGAAATCGTTTTTCGTACGACTACGCAGTGACGATTTTACGAAATGATAAGACTGGTCGTATAGTTAAGACAATGTTGGCATTCGAGTTAACTGTTATCTTTTTATACAATCGATATGAAGTTTTCAGGAAAAGCGCAAGTCTTTACGATTATTGCTGCGAGATTTCAACGAATACTCCAATCGAGACGAATCAAGAAACGCTCGAACCAAGATTCGAGGGAGAAGACGATCGGGAAAGCGTGGTCTAGTCGACCCTGGGCGACTAGACTTTACGAGAGTCTAGTCGCCCAACGGGCGCCTAGGCTGTGAGTTTGGTCGCCCAACGGGCAACTAGGCTGTGACTCTGGTCGCCCCCATTGGGAGAGTATACCGTGAGTCTGGTTGCCCCTTGGGCAACTAGACCGTGAGTCTAGCCGCCCGTTGGGCAGCTAGACTTGCCGTTGTTCGTATTGCTCATATTTTCAAAGCGACGCGGTTATCTGTCGTTTACAGTGACTTCTTATCGCTCGAAAACTCATTTCTCGATACCTCTCGGGAGTTATTCGAGAATATTGGGTGTCCATTTTGATGTTGTCGTTTTTGACCCCAATAGTTATCGCAAGTTTCGATTGCAACTCTTTCGAGCGAGTGGTGTGTGTTTTAGTTGGAATATACGGCCGAGATGATTACAAAGACGAATTTTATCGATTATTTTATTGCGTATAAATCTTTATAAATATTAGACTTGCTCTCTCATTCCTCATTCATTCCTCACTTCTTCAAACTTTTGATTTGAGAACTCTGCCAAGACAACATGCCTTCCCCTTCTGATATACAAAAAGATAACGACTCTAAGGTTGATGTCGCCCCTTCGGAGGATCCTTCGAGTCCGCCAACTCGTGAAGCTATCCCGGAGCACGTTGCCAAATATTTGGCCTTCTGTGACGACCTTTCTCGTTGAGAGGTCGAGGTGGGGGACGTTGCTATGATTTCTTCGGTGGGTTCTCCGATTCCGGCTGCATCACTAGTTCCCGAATTCGTGTCGCCACCTCCTTCTCAAATCGTTCCAGAAGATGGGATGATCCACCAGGCGAGGTATTCGATGAATCTTGTTCCTGTTAGTGATTCAGAGCAATGGCCTAAGTCGATGCCTCCTCCCCTGGTTAGGCGAGAGATCGTCCTAGGCCTACGTGCTTCCGGCGCCACCCCCGTCGTTGCTTTGGAGGGGGGAGGCAAGATGGCTTGTGCCAACACGGAGATGGCTAAGAAGAAGAGGTGCATCAGAGGGTCAAGGTCGGACCTTTGCCCTTAGGAGCTTCTGGCGCGAGCGTGTGGTCGCAGCATCGTGCCAAGGTTCATTCTGTTACTCTTTTCTTACTGCGTGAGATTTCTCTCTTCTTCTTTTTTTGTCTTACTCTCTCTTTCGTGCAGTTCATATCTTTGATTGACGAGATGCTTAATGACAGCGGGTCGGAGGTCGAGCGTCTTAAGAAAGAGCTTGTGAGTCGAAGGACCAGTCATCGCGATTTGAGAAGAAATTGGGGGTATCGAGGATGCCCATTCCCTTGAGGTATCTCGGTTGGAGACTCATATTGGTGAGCTCGAGAGAGATCTTGAGAAGACGGCGAGCTCGCTGCTTAAGGAGAAGACGGTTAGGAAGCCTAAAGCCTCGGAGTTGCATGGTCAGCGCCGTCAAATTCAACGTGAGGAAAGCTCGTTGAGTCGTAAGATTACGGAAGTCGTGGATGGGTCGAGGGCTACTCTTTATGCCGTTTCTTGGACTCATTTTGCTAAGATTGCAAGCTCTCTCGATTCATTGATGGATATCCACAACAGAGATCTCGCCCTGGCGGTTATCGAGGGAGCAATAAGCGAGATCTAGATATTCCTTGACGAAAAGTCCTCGTCTCGGCAGGCGCTGTCCGCTCACCAAGTAGAGCTGGAGGCCGCTGAGGGGGACTTTGGTTCTATCTTCGCGACTCTAAAATCTGATTGTGCCCTTCGCCGTTTTCCGATAACCCTGAGAGGCAGGATCCCATGGGCATCGAGCTTGACGATGTCAAGGGGGGGAGGAGGATACGATGTGGCTCTGAATTCTGGTGATGTAGCCAGTGAGGACGTGGTCCTACCCACGGATGATTAGCGAGGTTGTAGTCCCGTTCGGGACATTTGTTTAGGTTTTTGTTATGGTTTGTCTTAGCCTGATATGGCCTTTTTATGTTTCGGGATTAGTCGTGTGTGGCTGTGAATCCCTTGCCGCTTTGCGGCTTCTTGTCAATGAATTGCGTTTTTTATTTCGATTCAGTTGCGTATAAATAGTGTCATGGTTGCGAAGAAAGATCATGAGTTGTTATCTCATGTCTACTCCTCTGAGAATCGCTATATTCGTTGTTGGTTTCAGATGCGGGTTCTCGAAAGATTTACTTCTTCAGATTTTTTTGAACGTGAGAACATAGGCGAGGAGACAAATTTTGGAATCTTGTGCCGGTTAGATACTATTTCTTGAGATGTTAGAGACCAGTGTGTTGGGTTTATTTTGATTTGGTGTAGAGGAAAAATACGAGTTGTCGTCTCGTATTTAACTCTTTTCGTGGATCGTCTATGCGTTGCTCGTTCGAGATGTTAAGAAATTTCGTAAAATTTCTTGAGCGTTTAGATACGAACGAAGAGACATGTTTTAGGATCTCGTATCGGTTAGATATCATGTCTTGAGATGTTAGAGACCAGTGTGTTGGGTTTATTTTGATTTGGTGTAGAGGAAAAATACGAGTTGTCGTCTCGTATTTAACTCTTTTCGTGGATCGTCTATGCGTTGCTCGTTCGAGATGTTAAGAAATTTCGTAAAATTTCTTGAGCGTTTAGATACGAACGAAGAGACATGTTTTAGGATCTCGTATCGGTTAGATATCATGCTTTGAGATGTTAGAGACCAGTGTGTTGGGTTTAGGGCAAGACCTAGGTCTACTCTCAGTTTTAAGGTGTGCGGTGACTTATTTCGGCTTACGTATCTTGTTTGCGATTTTGACCTTGTTTCTTCTTGATATTGAAGTCTGCGATACGTTCTCGGCTTAAATGACTTGCATCAATCGGGAACCAAGCATCTCTCCAAAGACAATTTCTAAATCGTCCGAAAGTGCTGACCAAAATTTGGGATTTCTTTTATATTGCACTATTATCCTAGTTAGATGTATGAGAGCTATGTTTATGAGATAGCTTAGTCTGCTTAGAACGTTAGGAGTTTGTTGTGATCAGCAACAAACTTTATCGGTAGATATTAACATTTGTAAGTCTTAGCGAATGATTTGTGTTTTTTTCGAGGAAGGTGTGTTGTCAAAAACTGATTCTTCAAGCGTCTGCGACCTCTCACGATGTTGAAGATTAGTTTTTCTTTTGTATGTCGTGCTTCGCTCTTGAAGCGTTTACGGGCTTGAAACGTTTGCTGGGGCGTATTTAGTTAGCATGGGGTGCCAAGTGTTTAAAATTATTGGGTTTGAGAATGCGGATGTTTCAAATTTTGGGAGTATACGAATATATGTGGGGGACGGCTGAAATCATCTTTCGACGAGTTGCCTACGTACCCCTTTTCGGGGATCAAGCCGTCTCATAGTTTATTTTATCGTTAACGTTGCTATTTAGTGATCGTTCTTTTTGACATGCATTGCGTTCTAGGTTCTGGGAATTTTGACGTCCTGCATTGTGGAAATTTTATACGCTCCTGGTCGGACTACTTTTATGACCTTGTACGGTCCTTCCCAATTTGCTCCGAGTTTTCCCGTGTTTCGTTCTGCGGTATTTTGGAAAACTTTGCATAGATTTAGGTCGCCTTCCTTGAACCTGCCAGTGCTTGTTGGTAGTTTTGGATTCGTATAAGGGCCTGGTCTCGGCGCTCATTGATGAGGTCGAGTTCATCCAGCAGCATTACATTGTTCATGTCTTCTCGTTCGGGGAGTAATCTCTTGCGTATCCCGGGGAATTCGACTTCTATTGGGATAATGCATTATGCCCTGTATAAGAGGGCGAAGGTAGTTTCACCTGTTGCTCTTCTCGGAGTTGTTATGTGTGACCAAAGGGCTCCTTCGAGTTATTCTGCCCATCAACCCTTTTTAGCGTCCAGTTGTTTCTTGAGTCCCTCTAAGATAGTCTTGTTAATGGTTTCATCCTGGTTGTTGCCTTACGGATACCTTGGGGTGGATTTAGTCAGTCGTATCTTCAAATTTTCGTAAAACGCCTCGAATCTTGTTGAAATGAACTGGGATCCGTTGTCCGTTACGATTTCGTATAGGACACTGTGTCTACATATAATGTTCTTCCACGCGAAACTTTCAACTTGGGCATCTTTGTTGCTAGCGTATGAGTCTGCTTCGACCCATTTTGAGAAGAAGTTGGTCAAGACTAGCAAGAAGCGTTTGTGCTTAGATTTATGCATGGGGCCGACGATATCCATTGACAATCGCATGATTGGGTATGGTGTTGAAATAGAGGAAAGAAGTTTCGTAGGCTGGTTGACTTTTGGCGCATGTCTTTGGCATTTTTCACATTTACATGCGAATTTCTCGTAATCCTTGACCATTGTTGGCCAATAATAGCCGTGGCGCTTGATTTTGATTGCGAGGGATCTCCCGCCAGTATGATTTCTGCAAGACCTGGAGTGGACTTCTTCCATGATTCTTCGCGATTCGCTTCACTCTACGCATGTCATAACTAGCCCGATCTCCATTTGTATACTTTCCCGTCAACTAATACATATCGAGCAGCCTTGATCTTAACATTTTGGGCTGCCCATTTCTCGGCGGGACGCGCTCCTTCGTCTATGTATGCTCGAATCGTCTCCAACCACGGCGTATCGCAACCATACTCGGATTGTTCCGAGTTTTGTTCTAGTCGAGTGTCGGCTTCGTTGACGTCCTCGTCTTGTGACTGGATTAGATTTGCGACAATTGGAGGATCGATACTCGAGTGTTCGATGAATTCTATGGGGATTACCCACCTACGACTCGGTTTTGAGCTTGATGCCAAGGCCGCCAACGCATCGGCCTGCGTGTTTTCCAAGCGAGGAATTTGCGTGAGAGTGAATTTGTTGAAGTCCTGCGCGAGATTTTGAACGAGTTTCAAATATGACTCTATCCTTTCGTCTCTAGCTTTGTATTCGCCGTTGAAATGGTTTGCGACGAGTTGAGAGTCGCAATATGCGTGGATATTGCATATTTTCATTCTTCTAGCCAATCCTAATCCGGCAATGAGTGCTTCATATTTGGATCCGTTTTTTGAAGCGTGAAACATCAATCGGAATGACTGTTCCAGTACTTCGTCAGTTGGTGAAGTGAGCCGAATTCTGATTCCCGAAACTTGTCTGGACGAGGATCCATCGACATGAAGGGTCCAAATTGCGTCCGGTTCACGATTGGCTGTGTTTTCCGTAGGGAGCTCTACAAGGAAATCGACAAGTACCTGCGACTTTGCAAAAGTCTATGTTCGGTACACGACGTCGTATTCAACTAACTCGATTGCCCACTTTGTTAATCGTCCCGACTTACTGGAGCTGTGCAAAATCGTCTGTAGCGGGAACAAAGTGAGTACAATGATCGTGTGCGAATGGAAGTATTGTCTTAGTTTTCGAGTTAACGTCACGATGGTGAGCGCAAGTTTTTCCATCAGCGGATATCGTGTTCCAGCGTCTAACAAGGTTTTACTTACGTATAAAATTGGTTTATGTTCGCTGAATTCTTCTCTGATTAGAACGCCACTTATAAGTGTAGTTGACACCGCGATATACAGGACCAAGGGCTCTCTGATGACAGGTTTTGCCAGGACAGGAGGTGTGGTCAAGTAATGCTTTAACTGTTTGAAAGCTTTTTCGCATTGCTCAAACCATTAGAAATTTTTATTCCCTTTCAGAATGTCGTAAAAAGGGAGACACTTATATGTTGACCGCGAGATAAAGTGATTGAGTGCGGCTACTCTCCCGGTTATTCTCTTACTTCCCGCTTGTTTTTTGGAGAGGCCATCTCGACCAATGCGTTGATTTGTTTTGGGTTAGCCTCGATCCCTTGGTACGTGACAAGATATCTGAGAAATTCTCCTGATGCCATAGCAAACCTGCATTTTGCTGGGTTGAGCTTCATATTATGCAGGTTTAATTTCTCGAAACATCTTTGTAGATCGGCAGCGTGGTTTTGCTCCTCAAGAGATTTTACAAGCATATCATCAATGTATACCTCCATAGACTTTCCGAGCTGCTCGAAGAACATACAACTGACGAGTCGTTGATAAGTTGCCCCGACATTTTTGAGGCTGAAAGGCATTACCTTGTAATAGTACGTGTCGCAGTCGCTGATGAACGCATTTTTTTACGATCGTCAGGATTCATCATGATCTGATTGTATCCCGAGAAAGCATCCATAAATGACAAGAGCTTGTTTCTTGCTGTGGCCTCTACCAGGCGATCAATGTGTGACAACAGAAAGCTATCCTTCGGACATGCCTTATTTAGATCAGTGAAATCAACGCAGACTCGCCATTTTCCGTTTTTCTTCTTGACAACAACAGGATTGGCGATCCAATCTGGATATCTAACTTCTGTTATAGATCCGACTTTTACGACTTTTTTGACTTCATCATTAACCGCGGTAGCGCGTTTTTGTCTCCATTTTTGCCTTTTCTGTTTGACAGGTTTGTGAGTCGGATCCACGTTGAGTTCTTGACATGTCACGTTGATATCAATTTCTGGCATGTCTTCTGTTGTCCAAGCGAACGTGCGTAAGTTCTCTTTTAAGAAAGCTATAAACTGTGCTTTTGTGGGATTGAAGAGATTAGCGCCAATTTCGACGCAACGCTCAGGGAACTCTTCGTCGAGGCATACCGAGACGACAGGTTCGTAAGTCGGTTCTCGCATCTCTTTTGAGGCTTCGGCTTTCCGTAACTGCCAGAAGATCTCAATTTGATCTTGTTCTGAGGCATCTTCGACAGGATCTTTTTTATTTTTCATTCGAAAGAAAGCTTCCGCCGTTGCGTTTTTACGTTTTAGTTCGGCAGCGAAACAAACCTGTGAAACGTTACGGTCTCCTTAGATTTTTTCGATCCCGAATGAGGTCGGGAATTTGAAACAGTAGTGGTACGTAGATCGTACGACTTGCATGGAGTTCAGCCACGAAACACCCACAATCGCATTATATGAAGCGAGGTGATATATAACTAAGAACCCTACAATTTCGCTACGCTACCAGCTTTAATTGTAAGGTTAATCGAGCCGAGGGTCATAGTAGTTTCTCCCGAGAGGCCTATCCCCGGGCTCAGACTTCTTGTGATTTTGGAGAGTTTGATTTCCATCCGCTCGAGAGTATTTTTAAAGATGATATCATCCGAACAGTTTGTGTCGACTAATATTCTTGCGACATCAATATTCTCAATTGTTAATTCGATAACAAGGAGATCTTTGCGAGGGATGGCATGATCAGCTATTGCTCTATCCTCAAAAGAGATAACAGCATCGTCTGTTAATCTAGACATATCATTTCTTGATTGATATGCGATCTGGCGTGAAAGAATCTAAGCACCCTCCTTCTATCGCCAAACTGTGGGAACCGAAATTTGCACTGTCGATATTCGTATTCGGAGGAAAGCCAGGAAACCCTAACTTTTCTTGAGGTCCCGGATATCAGCTAAACCAACAACGACAAATCAAAAGTACGAAGAAAACAGACGACGAGATAAACGTAAAAGAGAATCGAAAGAAAATAGAGCAATAGAGATCTTATTTCGAATCTGCGTTGAGCGTTACAACTGTTGGTAAGTTGTGGTTGCGAGAGTTGTCGGCGAGTATCCTAGTTCTAACAGCGCAAGACTAGTAAACCTAATTGAGACGCAGCTCACTAGCAAAAAACAAAAATAAACCTAAAGCTCTAAGTATGTATTGTGAAGAAATTTCAGTCTCTCTTTGTTCTTCTCCTTCGCCCCTCATTTAAATGCCTTCGTAGATTAAATTGGTTTCCTTTTCTATGGGAACCGAAATTTGCACTGTCGATATTCGTATTCGGAGGAAAGACAAGAAACCCTAACTTTCCTTGAGGTCCCGGATATCTGCTAAACCAACAACAACAGATCAAAAGTATGAAGAAAATAGACGACGAGATAAACGTAAAAGAGAATCAAAAGAAGAATAGAGCAATCGAGATCTTATTCGAATCCGCCTTGAGCGTTACAACAGGTGTTAAGCCATGGCCGCAAGAGCTGTCAGCGAGAACTAACAGCGTAAGACTTGCAAACCTAATCGAGACGCAGCTCGCTAGCAAAAATCGAAAATAAAACCTAAAGCTCTAAGTACGAGTTGAGAAGAAATTTCCCTGTGTCCCTCGTTCTTCTCCTTAGCCCCTCTTTTATATGCCTTCGTAGGTTAAATCCATTTCCTTTTCCGCCCTAGATTTGCGAATATCCTCCCTTGGAAATATTCCATTTTTTTGGGAATATTCCATATCTCTACGAATTTTCCATATTTATCTTCAGATTCTTACTTTATCGTATTTTCCTTTTTATCTTTTGTGAAAATCGGATTGATCGTTGATGCAACTGGGTCTGTTCTCATCCCGAAATCGTAAGTGGACTTTTGTCGCATTTCGGGTCTTCGTTGGCCATTTAGCGACAAAGCGATTTTTAGGATTTCTTTAGGAGAAATCGTTCTTCGCACGACTATGCGGTGACAGTTTTGCGAAATGATAAGACCGATCGTATGGTTAAGAAAATTTCGGTGATCGAGTTAACTGTTATCGTTTCATACATTAATACTAAGTTTTTTACGGAAAGTACGAATCTTTACGATTATTGCCGCGAAACTTCAACGGACATTACAATCAGGCTGAAACAAGAAATGCTTGAATCGGGATTCGAAGAAGAAGACGATCGGGAAAGTATTGGACTAGGTGCCCAATGGGCGTCCAGATGGTGGTATGGGCGCCCATTGGGCGTCCAGACGGTGGTCGAAATTTTTTCTTTTGCATTTTTGTCTCTACTTGGTTTTTCATGAAATTTAAAAGACTTTTATAGAAAAAAATAGAAAAAAATCACATTCCTGAATTAAAAGGATGAATTGTAAAGTGTTATTATCCTAAGAGAAAAAAATAAAAACTAAACTAAAAAGAAAAATGAAAAATAAAAAATTTCCTAAACTAACTCCTAATTGAAATTTTTTAGAAACTAATATCGTTCATGAGAACAACGTCAAGCTCTTGATATGGGGTCAGAGTATCACATAAAATAAAACAAACTTGCAAGTGCACAACATACGAATTAATGCTTAGGAAACCGAGTACTAAAAAAACAAATCTAACTATGATTTCAAGATTAAGGTAGGAAGATTTGTTTTGGTTTTAATATTTATGTTTTAATGTGCCAAGAAAACATAATCTAACATGTTATATCACTAAAAGACATGTATCAAACAAAGTAGAAAATTGAAAAGAGCATGACAAGCAAGAGGATTCAAATTAAGGGCTATAAGCTTAGTGATAACGCTAATATTTTACTGTTTTTAGTTTGATTTTTACTTATTTAGTTGTAGGTTTTTGACGCTTTTTGAAACTCTAGAGGTAGTTTTCTCGTATTTGTGATTTTAGAGACTAAACAGGTCAAATCTTCAAAACGGATAGAGAAACGTGCTAATTGGACCTCATTCATATGTCCAAGCGTGTTTCATTGATGGATCACGATGACATAAGCTCAAACATTTGAGTTTTACATTTTATCAATCAGGAGAGATTCTCAAAATCAGAAAGATCGCCTTAAACGAATGTCTGGACATAAATGGATTGAGCTGAAATTTGGTCAAAATATAGCAGTTTGAGTTAGCTTTCAAATTCAAGTGGTTTTAAGTCATTTGAAGATGGGACCAAAAAGTTACAACTGTTTAAGTGAAGTCATGTCTCTCTGTCTCGAAAATGAAGCAAGTTAAGCAATTGGCAATATGTGACCGGGAGACGTGATGCTTCTGACCGATCGAGTGTCAATTTTTGGTGTAGACCCTTCCTGGAGATATTTCAGGGTCAAAGACACATTCTACTTCATATCTTTCGGTTCACTTAAACCGATTTAGATTTCATCAAAACCAACATAACCATCGACGATCTAAGAAGATCAAACATTATAAATGCTTGTTTTTAGCCTTTAGAATATGGAGAGCCACCAATTTTACACAGCTGAAAAAAGCTTTTAGAAAATTTTTATTGTTCTTCAAGTTTCTAAGTGTTCTTTGAAGAGATTCATTCCATACTTCGCTATAGAGAAGATTTGTAAACTTTTAATCTTATTTTTGATGATTTCTCCCATGATTACTTGTTGTGTTTTGTTCTCCATGTCTGAGTAATCCTTTTTTTTTGAGTAATCCTATTTTTTAGATTTTTAGGCTTCTCAAAGAGATCGTGTCATCATAAGTTGTCAGTGTTTGATAAGGGTTCATATTGTTGTTGTCTCGTTAATCTTATTGCATGATTACTTTACCACGCATTTAATAGCTTGATAAATACCTGAACCTACATCTTTGACAAGCTGAGTTACAAGGAGGCTTCGAAAGTAAATCACCTTGGCTTAGAGAACTTATCAAAACTTGAATCCATATAATGCATGTTTAATCACTACTTGACAGACCATCACTTAGGTTTAGAATACAATCACAAATGTATACTATTCCACTTTAGAGGCTCCATGCACTATGTTTTAACTTTTGCATGGTTATTGTAAGAGACAAACAAGTATTATTTCGTTCAAGATTGATTAGTCATAGATCTATATGAATCAAATTTCGCATCTCCATATTGATCAACTAACAATATTTGAAATCAAGCATTATGACAAGATTTTTAATTGATAGTAACATAAGTTTAATTCACGAGGTATCCCCACATGTGAATAGCATTATATAGAAGGAAAAGGTGATAAGGTATTGATAAACCCAATCAATTATTAGATCTAATTCAAGTAAGCTCATAAACTCACAAAAACCTTATGTAGGGTCAAGTTTGACCCCAATTAAAACCTAGGTGCAAGTGTATAGCATCCACTGTAACACTTAGGGATCGAAGGTAAATCCTCTTCACTTTCGAGGTTCGAAATCCTATATGTAATTACCAAGGGACATCCTCTTTTGAACGATCATGTAGTACTTGAACATGCATTAACTCGATCAAGATTGATTGTTCACTATTCTAAATAGATCCACTTTTGTTGCCTATTTAGAAAAGGTTCATCAAATACTAGTTCCATCAATATGTAATGTTTTTGGAATACATATCACTTTAGATCTATTCACATTCCAACTTCGTAGGTGAATAGCATTATAGATCAAACAGAGATGATAACATTAATAATAAAGCCTAATTGATTTAAGATTTAACTCAAGCAAGCTATAGAACTCGATATTACCTATTGTTTAACATAAAAACTAATCAAAAATATCATGTAAATACGAAATCATTATGGAAAGCAAGCATTCATAATCATCAAGGGAGAGAGGAGAAGATAGAACCAAGTTTATGGATGAATGGAAGAAGTATTGTTGATGAATATGAATCTTTGGAGGTTACAAAGGGCACAACCCCAAAGGATGTCGTCCCTTCCTCCTAAGACTATTTTTATACCCAAAACTAAGCCAACTCTGTCCGCGAAATTAGATGGCTAAAATAAAGTATATACAATATTCTAGCTTTCTAGGTCAAAAAGTATAAAATTGGGCCTTAAGACCTCATAAATTTTGGGCTTCATGTAAAAGGGCCTTGGTTTGAGTTCTTTGGATTTAAAGGCATGGAATAGATTCACGTGAGTATGTAGAAAGTCTGGTTAGAAACACAAATGGTCTTCCTTTTGTTTTGGCCTTTCTATGCACCCTTCATCTGCGAGACAGCTGGACTAGTCTTCATTAAAATTGGTGTAACTCTTTTTCCACTGCTCCAAATGAGATAAAACTACATCGAGATGAAATCTAATTCAACTCTCAAGCTAATTTCCCAATTTAATCAAAATTCATTTAGGGAAAGACCATCGTCTTGGACGATACTACTGATGCTCAGAAACTATCTATAAAGTGAGTTTTGTTCCAATTAGCTCCATAAAGCTCTAAAATGCATTATTTGACATGAAATTACTTAAAACACTACAAATATAAGAAAACTGCCTCTAGTTCAATAAAGTTGTGTAAAAACACTAAGAAAACCTACTAAAATCTATATGCAAAGTGATAAAATAATGGTGTTATCAACTCCCCAGACTTAGCTTCTAGCTCGTCCTCGAGCTAAGAAAATGAGGAACAGAGAAGTGTTTGAAAAACGTGGAAAAATACCTGACCTTCCTAAAATTATTGGTAACTTTGACTGACGAAATCCACTAACACATGCGTTGGCGTTTAGGTAGAACCCTCAGTTTTTACCACAAGCTTAGCAACGTCCTCGATTCAGCCACCATCAACGACCAATATCTCCATTACGACTCCTGAAAATCTATAGAGTGTGGTCTCTTTGATGGAGTATCGATCAAAGAACACGTAGAGTCAAAATCAAGCAGGATCCTAAACAATTTCAGCCCACAGTTAGTTCCTTTCCTCTTCCTTATTCACTTTTTAAATGATTTTTAGAGGCTGGTTTTTCTTTACTTTTCTATGGTATCATTTTATTTTTTATATCAGTCTCATGAGAATCGATTTTTTCTTATTTTTCTAGGGTATCATTTTAGTTTTAAGCACATTCGGATTTTATTGGTTCCTAAGTTTACAATAAGCATAAACATCTTTTTTGAAGATTTTTATTAAACAGGAAAGAGGGGAACCGTAGACTTAATTTTGTCAGGTCCGAAGAGGAATCCGATTCAATTTATACCAATCCCAAAGAAGAGAAAAATAAGTTCATTAAATGTTGGGTAGCTAAGGATTACTCAGATATCAAGTGATATGGTGTCTCGGGATTTAGGTCATCCCATTCGGTAAAACTGCAGTCAAACACTGACACTAGGAACACTAGTCATTAGCCACATGGTTAGTTCAAAGTTGAGCATTTTTCCATACTGGTTTTTACTTAATAAAACATTTTGTTTTTAAAATTTTTTGAAAATGACTAAAAAGTGAAAAATTAAATGAAAAAGAAATATTAGTAACAATAAGAATCCCTCTGGACTTAACTTACACCGTCCCAGAATAAAATCAAGTGAGGAATTTACTGAAAACTAATGTAAAAGGTAAAGAAATAGGAAAACTCAACTGGTTGGTAGAAATTTTTGGAGATGACGGTCATATGTGATTTTTCGGTAAACCGAAATGAGATTCAATGGTCCGCTCAATCCGGGAAGAATGCTTCGACCAAAATAAAAACCTACTGCAAAATAGCATATTTAAGTTATAATAATGAAGTTTAAAGGCAGGAGCTCATACCTTGTTTGATTTGGCCAGGAAGCTTAGTTTGTTGCTGAGAAATCGGACTGTTTTTATTCTGGATCGTTCCAGGGATGTTTTTTGTGAGCATTACCTTCTCAATATGCTGATTAGTTGTTAATCTCAAACTACACAACTTGGTTAACTTGGCGGAGCTCAATTTTTCTTTGGCTAAGTTTTCTTCGGTTTTTGGCTCAATTGGGGTCTTCGGGTAGAAATATTTTCACTTCCAAAACCGATTGGGCAATTCTTCATAAATTTCCCAGTTTTTCCAAGCATATTCAACAGTAATATTTGGTTCAACTCCTAGATAAGACTTTTGAATAAGACGAATTCGTCGGTTTTGCATCTCCGTTGAGCCGAAGTCTTGTGATCATTTCTGCCAGCCAAATAGTCATGTCTTTCTGATTTTATTTGAGTAAAATGCTCAAGCTTGACAGCTGGTTTAGCTTGGACTGCTTTTTAGATACTCTGGTTGCGTCCCTCCTCCATTTGATATCATTTTTAGCCTTTGAATGTGCTTGAAGAGTGGCTCTACCTTAATTGGATCTTTTTTAGCCTGAAAATATTTCCTATTATGCTCACCATACATGTTGGCCTTGATTGAAAGTGATAATCATTCTCAATATTTCCAAATTTTTGTAGTTTCGTCTCCACACTGTCGCCTTTGAGTCTTAGGGTCTTTTGGAGTAAATTGATGGCTCGAAATACTCCTTAAGACCTATATTAAGTGCTAGAAATTTTATTAGTAAATTCTTTACTTGGCGGAAATGGTTTGGCTTGATTGCAAAATTGCTTGATTTGAGAATTATTGTGGCTCCTATTTTGTGCTTTGTTTTCTGAATGTTCCGTCATTCAAAACATCTTAATTTGATGCATATGACATGATTTATGTGCTGGTACTCTATGATTATGAGTTTGCTATTGATCCGGCCAAGAAAAAGCGAAAAACGGATGTTCGGATTATTTTCTAGGCCATATGCTCGTCCCGGTGAGGTGTGGTCCGTGGTTGAAGGCTAGTGGGATTGTGGCGAGGGAGTAGTTGGCGTGAGTTCTGGGATCGGGTTTTGACATGAGGATTGTCGTGGCCGGTGGTGGAGGTAATGTGCCGCAGATGGTTAAGGCAAGAAGAGGCTGACACCGGTTGGGGATGGATATGGAGGATCGGTGTCAGCACTAATCTTAGGATCTTATTCTAAAAGTCAAATTAAAACAAAAACTTAAAGAGGATAAAATATGTGTTGCCTCCCATAAAGCGCTTGTTTGAAGTCTTTAGCTCGACCCCTGGGCATTTTAATATGATAGGGATGCTCATGTAGGATGCTTGTGACTTCCTTTCCTCGTGTTTCCAATGATTCAACTAAGATTTTCAATGGGTTCCAAAGCTTTCTTCGATTCATTCCATAGTATAGAGATTAGACTCTGAAATCGTCTTGAGTGAAAGTTAAAAGATGTTGCTCATACTGGAAAGTTCTTGATGATATTGATGAACTCCATAGTCTATTCATACTAATACATAACAATTCTTACTGCTTCAAAGACTTCTTTTCAGTTTTGGAAATTTATTTGCGTCTAAGAGCAAACCGAGTTTTTTAGCTTGATTTTATAACGTGGATCCTTAGGGTCCTCATCCAGGCATGTAATACACCAAATTAGGAGAAAAAATTGCTAGACAACCCTTGAATCATGTTCCTAATCACATTCCTAGTTGCTCGTTAGGTACATCTTCAAAGCGTGTGAGTGTTAGCATCTTCCCTACATGTTTTCTTCATATTCTTCAAGGTAAGTGAATTAACCATCAAGCTTAGCCCCTAAGGCTAGAATTTCATGAGCATCATGGTCTATCTTATCCATTATCAGTTTGTGAAGAGTTGGATATTTTCCCTTATGAGTGTCGATTTCATCAGTTTGTGGCAAATTCACCGATTTTGCCTTCGAGCTCCTTTTTCTTCATAAGAAGATCGTTGTGATTCTTTTTTACTTTGAAAAATCATGGTTAAAAATTTCTTATCATTCCTTTGATGCCCTGGACGTGCTCAACTTGGTAGAAAACGTCTTCTTAGTGATGTCACATTCCAAGTTTCTTTGGTTTTTTCGGTTTGATGATCTCCTTCGGAATGGGCTGGAGCTCTTTCCTTGATAAACTCTAGTATTTCAATTAGAGAGTATCCAAGGATCTTCAAGGGTGTGGAGATTAGTTTCAATCTTTCTAAACTTCTTTGATAGGACGACTTTCATGTTATCAAGGTTCGTTTCGAACTTTTGCTCTGCTTCTCTTTGACGAATTTTGCCACCAAGGCTTCAAGTTTACACTTGAGAGACTCCATTTCCACGTGATGATGGTCTTGAGAAGGTGTAGGACGTGGTTGGCCAGAGGTGTATTGGTGATTTAATGTCGAGCTTCATGTGGTAGAACTAACCGAAATCTTCAGTTTATAATGTTTCAGTGAACTCCTTGAGGTACTACTCGAATTAGAAAGACTTTATGATGATTACCAGCAGTGTTTGAGTCTAGAAAACACACATAATGGTTCATATAGGAAGTATCGGCCCTGGCCTTGAAGAAACCGGAAGCAAAACAGAAAAAGGCTAATTTTTTCCTTTTATATATCAACATTTAAAAACAACAAAATAAAGAGTATTTAAAACTATATATGCTTAGGATGGGGGTTGAACCTGGAACCTAAGAGGTACATAATATATTATTTGTGCCACTACACTAAAGAACCTTTACAGGAAAAAGGCTGAAAAATACTTATTATATTAGCGGTCGGAAACTAATGCTTCTTTGGCTTCCTATAAGGGTTGGGCCTACATATAGGGTATGATAAATGTCGTGGATCATATGCTCTATAAGTGAGAAATTTTGGCTCTACAGAGTCTGTCCATGGCTGAGATCACTTAGGATATAGATTGACTCTTCCTTAATATGAATTTTTATAATGTTCATGGGGCTGGAGCTCCTCAAAAATGTGGCCATGGTGAGGATATTGTCCTATTTTCTCTTTGGTTTTCCTGAAAAATGTAAGAGAAAAAGTAGTAGTATCATCAAAAAGGAAAAGTAAAATCTTATCCTAAACTAAAAGATAAAAGCTAATAGGCACGAAATATTTAGTAATTCTAACCTAAATCTAAGTGTTAATATCCTAAAGAAATCATAAAAGAGAAATATAAGTTCCTTATGTTATCAG
Organism: Anastatica hierochuntica; assembly: GCA_900406275.1. Classification (NCBI taxonomy): domain Eukaryota; kingdom Viridiplantae; phylum Streptophyta; class Magnoliopsida; order Brassicales; family Brassicaceae; genus Anastatica; species Anastatica hierochuntica. The sequence continues at coordinate 104 of OVAN01005057.1, read as the reverse complement.
AAACACCAAATTCCTAATTCTAGAAAAAGCTAAATTTTACAAGCAAAAGAAAAAGATGTTGTGAAACTAATGAGAAGGATATCTTTATTAATGATAGAAGCATC
>OVAN01005056.1:0-24335 GCA_900406275.1 Anastatica hierochuntica | reverse complement strand
AATTTTTTTAATGAAGTGTCAACTTCTCATGACTCAAAAAAGATGATGTGTAAACACATGGAGAGTCTCTACAACTATTATAGTATTGATTTTGCGTATTGAAAATTCTTCAAATACATTAATTTTTAATATAAATTTGCATTGTATCAAATTTTAACCTTTTTTAAAAATGAGATAAGATAATGTTAAAATTTAAATGTCGAGTAGATGTAAAATGTTTGAATGAGATTTTTAATTTTTTGCCTTTTTTTAAATCAAAACTTTCACATTCATTTCTTTTTATATACATTTATTTTATTATTGTGTGTTTTAGTGACATATTTATCATAATTTTAGGATATCTTTCTACTCTTTATATTATTCGAACTGTTTAACAATTGATGTAAGTTGATTCTTAATTTATTTTTTTGAAATAAAATAAATAAATAAAAATCAGTCAAATTTACAATAATTAATTCGAAAAATTACTTATGAATTACGTGTAAAAGTTTACTACATTTACTTCTTTTTAGTATACAATGGGATATATATACATTTTTTTAGTCTAATAAATTTTACGTTAGAAGAAGACAAAAGTTAAGATGATGGGCCTTCAGTGTAGCACCCGTGTTCGAAAATCCGAACAAGAATAAGGTTAAGACCATGAAAAATGCATAGACTAATGGGAAAGACAAAGGAAAATCCACTAAGTGTTGAAAATTGGACCAAGGATGGTTCAATAACTCCTGAAGCAGGGATAATGTATGTTGAGGTAGATCATAAAAAGGTTGTTATGCTATTATAAAGGGGTGGGTATAGTCGGCTTCGTTGGACCCTAGACTTGGTTGTGGATGGACCATGACTTGTTTACTCACCCGATCATGGATGGATCATGAGTCACTTGTCCAGACTGAGATCAATGAGATTGATTAGATCAAATCAAAGATCATCGTGGTCGGACTGATTCAGGTAAGGGGAATCCGAATGTGGACTTCGTCAAGACCATGAATATGATCGAATGGTTTGGTCAAGTATGGGATCTAATCAAGATGATCCAAGCATAATGGAACATGATCTAATTATTGAACTGAGCTGGATGGACTGGTCCTGTCAAGTTGGAAGTGTCCCTAGAAGGAGATCAGTTTGTTGGAGCTGGATATTTGAGCTGGATGATGGAGCTGAGCTGAGATAGCTAGTCAGTCTATACATGGTAGTTAGACTTGTCAGATCAGACATGGTTGGTTGGAATCAGACAAGGATTTTCTGGATCAGACAAGGCAGTTATTCATGTCGGATCTAAACAAGAAAATTTTCCAAAGACTAAGTAATTTCACCCAATGAATAGGCGGGAACGATTACCTTATGGTTTTCACTCGAAAGTGTTATTTTGGCTAAGTAAAATGAGTTTGAACGATTATTCCCAAGGAATGACGTTCTTGGACGGTTATGGACGGTTTCTCGTGAGCCAAAACACAGAGTTTTGTGCTTTAAGTTAAAAGGGACGGTTTTTCTCTCATTCTTCACGAAAAAGACACAGAAAGATAGAGAGTGCGATTCTGAAATAGATTGGCCGAGAGACTGATGAACTGACTAGATTGACTGACTGATACAAGAGACTACAATGATCTGATCGTGTATGTTGACTGCGTCGGCTACGAAAGCGACAAGAGGTGTCAGGAACCGATTAATAAATCCTAAGGCTAAGATGAGTTCGTGACTTTAGCCTTTCATATTTTTCTGTGAAGGTCAATGGGCCGTTAATGCTTGTTTGATGGTCGACGGCCGATGACCGAGTATTCACTGTTCTTATGGTCGATGGCTGAGTTTACTGATTATATCGGACGTTGGCCAAATTCGTTTTATTTTGGTGAACGCATGTTCTAATTCTGGTCAAGATGGATCATCTGTTTGAGCAGCTCGTGGATCGTGGCGGGGAGTGAAGGATGAATTGATTTTAACTGTTAAGGGTAGAAGGTTTCAATACATTATAATAATTTATGGCAAACCAATAGCTTATAGGAAAAATGATCTTTGTATTGCAAACTTCGAATATAATCTATGCTAAGTTCAGTTAAAGTTTACTGTGATGAATAGCTTAACTAAAAATTATCTAAAATCGATTAAAAGCACAAACTGTTAAGCAAAAACGAGTTAATGTCTCACATTAAGCTTGTTACAATTATAAAACAATAACTCCTAATTGAATTATTCTATATATTAAAATATTCACCAAAAAATAAAAGGGACGCTTTCAAAAGAAGCTTTTGAAAAATGGTCAATTACACTTATAGCATGTCAAAATTAGTAAATGGGAGATTCATTTTTGGAAAATTTTTTCCTTATTTTGTATCGAGAGTTCCTCTAAGACAAACAATGTAAATGATAAGACAATACTGGAAATATAAAGCAAGGAAATCCCCTATTTATGTAAATGTTTACGAAGTCTAACTATGTAAAAGTGATAAAAATTTGACCGAAGGTCATGTTATTTTTTTAGAGTCATTATTTTTAAAAAAAGACTTTTGGGACTCTTTACGCGGATGTGTATTGTACATAGAAATGGGCTGATTATAATTTATATTTGTTTTATCTTGCCATATAAATATAAAGTGGTTCTAAAATATGAAGTATTCTAAGCAGATATATCATAAAATATCCAATAACATATAGATTGTTATTGCCATAGAAATGACATAATGTAATTAGGCATCCGAAAGATGACTTAACAACATTATCAGCACAACTCTGCAAATTTGGTTGAGTACATAAAAGCAAAGCAATGTTTACAAAAACTATAGCTAGTGGTGTAATCGATTTCACATGATGGGAGATATGAAAATGAAAGTGTTTCGTGATAAACCATGCTACTAGGAGCACCCATTTCCTGCATTTGATGCACAACATTCTCTGCGTTATAGAAAGCTAGGTCTAAATCAGGATAAATGTTTAGGTAACTATCTGTACAAAATAAATTAAAACCCTAAACCCTAAATCTAAACCCAAACCCAAACCCTTACCCTAAATCTAAACCCAACCATAAATCTAGTACTAAACTCTAAAGCTGAACCCTAAAGGTAAACCATAAACACTTAAAAGGTTACTATAAATGTCAACGTATTTACATCAACATACAGTTATATAAAACTGTACAATAAACCAAAAAATATAATACAAAAATATCACACATGAAAACATATACCCGAAACCGTATATCTAAACCCTAAATCTAAACGCAAACAATAAATCTAAACACTAAACCCTAAATTTAAACCCTAAACCCTAAATCTAAACCCAAAAAATAAATGTAAACGCAAATAATAAATCTAAACCCTAAACCCTAAATCTAAACCCTAAACTCTAAACCATAAACTCTAAATTTAAACTCAAACCCTATATCTAAATCCTGAATCCCTACTTTTAAACCATAAACCCCTTAATCTAAACTCAAACCCCTAAATATAAACAGAAACCATAAATCTAAAACCAACCATAAATCTAATACTAAACTCTAAAGTTAAACCCTAAAGGTAAACCATAAACCCTTAAAGGATTACTATAAATGTCAATGTATTTACATCAACATACATTTATAAGAAAATGTACAATAAACCAAAAAAACTATAATACAAAAAATATTGCACATGAGAACATATACTCCAAACCCTAAATCCCAAATCTAAACACAAACAATAAACCTAACTTCAAACCCTAATCCCTAAACAATAAACCCTAAACCCTAAACCCAAACCCCTAAATATAAACCTAAACCCTAATCCCTAAATCTAAACTCAAACCCTATATCCAAACCGCAAACATAAATTTAAACATACGTGAAGGGAGATGTCAATCAACCAGTATCATGCACATGAAAACATATACAGATTGTTTACGGATATAAACAATAATTGATATTAACATCTTTGTGTTTATAAAGTTACACGATATACATGAATCTTGAGAATAACTAGAAGCAATATAGAGTTACCCAATCTTAAAAAGTTATATGTACAGAGAGTTACAACATACATATGATGACATATGTATGACTCGATTTCGTGCCAACTCACAAAATCAACATACACTTACAATTCAATTGAGTGAAACACAAATCAAAATTGATCATAATTACTCAGGACGACAAAATCGAAACAGTGAAACTAAAAGATCTAGGGATTTGCATGTCAAAACTTCAAATCATAAAATTTTCAATGCCAATCTAACAAAGAGCACAACAAATTGCTCAACATAAAAATTTTTTTAAAAAGCTCTGAGAAGAAAAATAGTAGATGAATGACAAAAATTTTAAACCTTTGTTGAAGAACCTAATGAACCTAGGCTCGGCACAAAGGTGTCGGCCCAGCTGAAAGACTGATGGGCCTACAAATTTAAAGGAAAGCCAACTAAAAAAGTTTGGTAAAATTGATTAAGTGTCAAATACGGCCCATCTCCTCGGCCCAGACAAAGAACCGAGAAGTGGCCGACAAACATTTAATGAAGAATCAACAGAGGGGATTCTTAGCATTTAATGCATCCCACTTCCTCGGCATTACCCACTAAAGACTGGACACGCGTAATAAATGTAGAGGCCTCGCCACCAGTTCTGGCCGATGCATGACGAGAAAAGACAGGAAGAAAACTGAGCTTGACATGTGGATTCCACCTCGGCTAAAATCCATAATTATGTCGGATTACTCAAGACTACTATAAATAGAGAGCAAAGCTCATTAAAAAATGGGTTCACAAAATTAGAGAGAGAAACCGATTTAAAGATCTTTGTAAAGAGATAATAACTTTTGTATCAAGTCTAATCAATACAAATCAAATCATAGCCTCAGTTGTTAAACCGAGCTTCTCACAGTTTTCAAATTTCTCAAGTCTCTAAATTGTGGTTATCTTAACCTCGGCTAAAATCATCTGTGATCGAGCTCAAATTGCGGAGTGTAAAGAAAAAAGCAAAAAAGAGTCAAAATGAATTCTAAGTGTCAAATCATCATCGGGATTCGATTAAACTCAGAGGACCTCGGTCAACGTCTGGTCCTTGGTTCATCAAAACCGATTAAGTACAACCAACGAAGAGAAGAAGAAGTAAGAAATTTGTACCCAAAATTGATGAACCACCTATGAATCAATTGATTACTACAATAAACCCGAACAGCGAAACCAAAAACCGCAGCGAAAGTCTTCTCAAACTTCCCAAATTGGGAAAACCCTAACGGATAAGAAGGAACCAATGCTTTTGAAAGAGAAAAAGAATAAGAAAAGTGAGAAGAAGAGAAAGACAATTTTCGAAAGTTAAATGAAATTTCGTGTCAACTCCCCAGAGAGAGAAGACACGATTTTGTGTCAGAGGGGGACTTTTTGAAAATTTCCATTAACAATTTTTTAAGGGCAAAATAGTATTTTCAAGTCGAAATTAGCTAGTTTTTTCTACCCCTCTTTAGATTAGCGTAAATCGCTAATTTCGTCCGGAAACATTCCAATTTTTGTAACTTCCTTAAAATAAAGTATATTAAAAATGTTTGGATAGTTAAAATGGGTATTCTAAAAATCCTATTAGTTAAGTGTTACACTCTCGAAAACTGTATTTTATTTATCTTTCTCTTTCTTTCTTTTTTTTCTTATTCAAGGATTACAGATGAAATTGTAATTCATCTTTAATATTATATTAATTTTTATGTTAGTCTAACATAATTAAATATATTTTTAAGATGTACTAGATGACTCCCCACGAATTCGTAGGCGTAAGTAGATATGGACAAAATATTGGAATCTGAAAAATCAAAGTGATTCCAAATCTTTACCGAAACTGGTAAAATATTTGTACATGTGCAAAATTTCAGAATCCAAAAAACCTAACCTTAATCGCCCTCAGTTCGAACCGAAATATTTCAAGTACCCAAAAGTATCTAACTATAATTATATATTTAAATACATTAGTTATGTTTAGATTTAATATCTAAAAATAACTAAATATATGAAAATACAAGGATTATCCGAAAATTGGATTTTGGAAGCTTTTTAGGTATATTTGGCTTTTTTTACATAACTTATATGGTTATTTGAACCCGATAAAAATATTAAAGATCTGAATCGAATCTGAATCAAAATATACAAATACCTGGATGGGAACTTAAACCTCTAGCTCCAAAAACTCGTAATCCGAATAAACTTGAACATAACTGAGTGAATACCCGAACGCCTGCTCAAACACTCATCCTTAGGTTAAAATATTATACGGAGGATTTAACTATTTTTATGTTTATTAATCAATATGAAATATATTTTTATTTACAATAATTTAAATGTGAGTTCTATTTGTTATATACTTTCTAACATATTAAATTAAGAAATAAAAATGGTGCACTTATTTGGTTAGCAATTACTTCGAAAAATGAAATTTTCTAAATGAAAAAATATTGTTAGGTCTTTGTCAAATGCACGAAATAGTTTTTAAAATGTTGATTATACGGATTTGATATTTATGCCCATTATTTTCATATTATTTTCTACTTCAATTGTTTTGGACGTCAAGTTGAAAAATCAATTTTGTACCTCAAACATTTAATAGACAAGCAATAAAGAATTGATATAAATATGCAAAACAAAATCTTAATTTCTATAAAAATATCGATAATTAAATGTAGACCATGTAAAATTGAATTCCGTGCAAGTGTAGTGATATGTAAGTTTTCGAGTAATATTTTACTTTCCATGTAAAAACTCAATATGATGTATACCTTAATTCACTATCATAGTAAAAAAATTACGTATTTATATTTTTTCTATATGGAAAGTTACGAATTTAAACAAAGTTAATTTTTTCCATTATATATATACTTTCTAAGATGTGATTCATCGTTGTAAATAAAAAATTTGGTGATTACACTAATATGTTTTCATCGCTGATTAGTTATCAAAACTGATTTGAATTTTTGTAGACATTCAGATTTCATCGATGCATATATTTTATCGTTCTAGATAGGATATTAAAAATTAATTATTAAATAACATATCATGTAAACTAATTTATTTACAACAAATAAACTAAGTGTTACATGACTTTATCTTAACCAAAACATGTATCCGTTAAAAAAATTACTCAAAATGTAAAATAATAATTCCTGTAAGTGTAGTGATATGAAAGATTTCGAATAATATTTTACTTTCCATAATAGTCGGACCTTGGGGAAAACAGAGCAAGCGAGTGCTTGCGGCCTTAATAAAAACTAGGTGGTTGCCTGCGAATTCGCGAGTGTAAGTAGGTGTGGATAAAATACTTGAAGTCAGAAAACCGAAGCTAATCCGACCAAAAAGATAGAATTGAATCAGAAACTAGTAAAATATCCATAAAAATTCAAAGCTTTAATATCGGAAAAACCGGAACCAATCTTGGTCTGAACCGAAATATTTTGAGTAGAAAATTATCTAAATTACAATTATATACTTAAATATATTAGTTATTTTTATATCTAATATTTAAATATATATAAAATAAACGAAAATACCTGGATTATCTAAAAAAATTGAAATTTGAAGGCTTTTTAGGTATATTTGGATTTTTGTTTCTATATAATTTAAATGGGTATTTGAAATCGAATCAAACCAGCAAACATCTGAACCATGAATCAAAATATAAAAATTCTCAAATGGAACTTAAACCTCTAGCCTAAAAACCCGTAACCAGAACAAACCCGAATCAAACCCGATAGGATACACGAGCGTCCACTTAAACACCCATCATTAAGTGAAAGTTTTATATAGAGAATATACCAATAATTTGATATTTTTATGTTTACTTATCAAAGAAAATTATATTTTGCATTTATAATAATTTTAATGTGAGTTTTGTTTGTTACATATCTTCAATATATTAAGTTAATATATAAAAAGTTGTGAAATTTTTTTGTTACAATTACTCACTAATATGTTTCCATAGCCGATTAGTAATCAAAACTGATTTTCATCTTTGAAGACATTTAGATTTCAACGATGTATATATTTTATCGTCCTGCATAAAACATTAGAAAAATAATTATTAAAAAACATATTACGGTCTATACTTACATGCCTTTATCGTAACCAATGTATACATCCATTAAAAAAATGCTCCTAAAGTAAAATAATAATCAATTTAGATCAAACAGATGAATGCATGCAATAGTTGAACCGTTTACATGCATGAAAGTTAATGTGGTAAGGATAAAAAGCATACAACACATTTACTTTGATTTTAATAAAATGCATGAAATTTTTTTTTGTTTTTTATAAGTTAATGGTCATGCAAACAGAATACATATTTTAACCATTACCATGAAATTTCTTATGATGCAATATTATATAATAATATACACATCATGTTTTATAGATTAAATTTAAATATAATTTTTTATCGACAAAAATGCTTGGAGGGTTTCACAGGTTGGATCACATTGAAGTCAAACATGTAAATACATTTATTCTTCAATCACTTTGTAAAAGAGATATATCATTGATTAAATCAAAATTTTGTGGAGACAACGAATAATTTTTTGTTTGATATATTCAAAAAGAAAAAATAGTTTAACTTTAACACAATATATAGAAGTTAAACCTTGCATGTGAAACTAGATTTTCAGCTTTTTTAAGCGTAAAATGTTGAGTACACAATAAAGTTAAACTATCATAAACATTTTACCAAAATATCATATTTTCCATATAATAATAATAATAATGTAAATTAAGTAAATGACATCAATATTTATATTTTTATACATCAATAATATTACTATTAAGTACTTTTTAATATATGTGATTATCGATTTTATAACATATTCTCCACCATTGCATATATGGAAATTTTAATGTCGGACGTATGTTTAAAGTAATAAAATTACAGAAATAAAATTATTTTTATTTAAAAGTTTAACAATAAAGTTGTCTATAAAACAATATAATTCATAGTCGCTAACATAGGTACATGAAAAGTTAATAAATTTGTAATATATTACATATTGATCATAAATCAAAACATACTTCTAAATTTAATGTTCAAATTATACAGAAAGTTAATATATTTTATATTCATTTTAATTTATAGTTTTAATAAATGTATATTAAAAATCTATGAGAACAGAAATCAAATAATAGTATTATTTAATTGATAAGTTAAATAACATTCATATTTTTTATAATTTGAAACATTGAAACTCGAAAGTGTAAATGTCTCTCTCCATATATTAGGTTATAAAAAATCATTTATTCTATGATGCTTATCTTATAGTTCTATTTTATATAATAATCAGATTTACAACTTATATTATTATATTCTTCTTAAACTATTTGTATATTAACATCTCTTTTAAAATTTTTTTGATTTATGTTGTGCCTAATAAATAAGATATTTTATTTTATATTAAACCGCCTATATTGATTAATTTCTATCAGAAAAAGAAAAAAACTATGAGAATATTATTAATATAAATCGAAAAAATTGTAATAAAATAATATTGCATTAGCAAATGGTTTACAATTTTTTATTTGATAAAATTGTTTGGAAAGTGGATTAATTTTGTTCATGATTTATTTCATATAAAATGCATAAAATAATGAAAAATTAAAGAAAACTCACAATGCTGCAACCAATCAAATTATTACATTAATTATTGACGCTTACATATGATTGACTGTAAGCAAAAATCACTAGCGTGTACTTTCAATTAATATATAGAGGGATATTTGACTTCTGAAGTCATTAAAACTTAAAATCTAAATTAGTTAAATTTCATAATAAATTGAATTGATTGAGCATTGTAATAAAATCTGAAGTTTTCTATATTTCGTCTTATTCTAAATATGTTTTTTGTACATTGTTATTAAAATTTAGGAAATGTAATGAAACAATTTATTACAGAAAACAATTTGATTACGGACACAATTCATTTAAAGAAACAACATTTTTAAAAGGAAAATTTAGGATAGTGTGTAAATGTCAATGCTTTTAAAATTCATTACAAGAAACAATTTCATATAGAAAAATTTCATGTAATTTTTGTCACATTAGTTTGCTTGTGAAAATTAATAACGGGAATTCAAACTTCATGCAAATAGGATTCACTTTAAACCAAAGATCGGTTTCGAGACTGTTAAACTAGTCTTTCTTCAGAAAAGCTAAGCAAAAATTTCATTACATTTATATGAAATTTGAGTCGTTGCATGTACCCCTGTTTTTTTTAACTAAAAACAAAAATATTTCATGTGTTGTTGTTTTTATTTATTTTAGTACATAAATTCAAACAACACATCCCAATATACAAACTCATTTAACTTAATAACAACATAAACTTCCCACTGTAATATTTCATAATTTTGAAAATGTATTTTTATTTAAGAAAATATGTATATCTAATATATATATATATATATCCCAAATAATTAATGAGAAAAACATAAATAATAATAATATGTTTCGAAAACATATATATCAAGTGATATATGTTTCGCAATTGGTTCACATATTTTTAATTGAAGAAGACTGTTTGGTCACTAATTTAATTTGGTTCATGGTTTGTGCTTCTATTTTTAAGAAGAATTAAATAAACATAAATTAAACAAAATTAGAAATGCTTCAACCAATCAAATTATAACATTAATTCACAAACTTCTCATATAGCTGACACATAAGAAAATTTCATTAAAGTGTACTTTCAAATAATATATAGAGGGATAAGTATAGAAGCGACCCTTAATTTTCAGGTATCCACAATAGCTCAATTGATCAAATGCTCTTTATAGTATTTTAGTGGTCAATGGTTGGAATCCCCTAGCTTATATTTTATTTTATTTTAGAAAATTATAATGAGTGGTCCAAAAAAATTTTGGGCTTGCGGCTATTCTCAGGGTCAACCATGCTTTCTATGTACGAATCAATATAAATTAATGTATACTTTAATTCACGATTATGGTAATAAAGGTACATATTATATTTTTCCTATATGGAAAGTTACGAATTTCAAACAAAGAGAATTTTTTCCATTAATATACATATATATATGTATATAACCTTTTTATAATGTTCGTTGTAAATGAAAATTTTTGTGATGACAATAATATGTTTTCATCACTGATTAGTAATAAAAAATTATCTAAATTTTTGTAGACATTCAGATTTCACTGATGCATGTATTTTATCGTCCATCTATATGCCTCAATAATATTTTACTAAACACTTTTTTATTATATACGATTATCGACTTTATAAAAGATTTTCCATCATTTTATATATGAAAATTATATGTTAGATATATATTAAAAGTAACAAAATTATAGAAATAAAAGGTCTTTTCATTTAAGAATTGAATATGAAAAGTATCTATAAAAATATATTTATGGTTGCTAATATATGTATAAGGAAAGTTAATAAATTCTTAATAATTTCATATTGACAATAAATCAAAAGATACTTTTTAATTTTAATTATTTAAATTATATAAGTTAAAATATTTTGAATTTTGTTTTAATTTATATTTCCAATAAATATATACTAAAAATATATGAAAATATAAGAAAATCAAATAATATTATTATTCGACTGATAAGTTAAATAACATTCATACCTTTTTTTTTACAATTTTAAAAAGGAGAATCTCGAAAATGTAAATATTTCTTTGTATATTATGTTATAAAGAATCATTTTTCTATAATGCTTATATTTTAACGTTTATTTTGATATGATAAAGGGATTTATAATTTATATTATCATTTACTATCTTAAAATACTTTACATATTTAAAGACATGAAATATAATTTTTTAACAACTCGTTCAAATATGTATAAAATGTTAATATACTAATTGAATTTATAAAAGTATTCTTATTTTGTTCTGGTAAAATTGTGTATTAATCAAATGTTTTTTAAAACAAGGTTTAGAGTTTCAAAATATTCTATATTTTTTGTTAACTTTTTTAATTTTTTCTCAGTAACACAATTAATTTTTATTTTATAAATTATATTTTCAAAAAAACGAAATCATAAACTTTGTTGTTGTTTGACAAATGAGTTAATTGAATTCATAATTTATATATATTTAATATAAAATAATTAAAATAAATTAGAAATATTTTAAAAAATTAAATTATAATTTTAATCTTAAAATTTCTTCTACAGTTTAACATCTAAACAAAATTTATTAAAACGTACTTTCACTTAATATATAGGGAGATTTTAAGCAAATTCACCTAAAAGGTTTTGTGTTGCCGCCGTTCACGTGGGCAGCACGTGGCAACCAATATTCAAAAGGGAACAAAACTCATCCCCTACTTCATACGACTATCAAATTAAAATAAAAATAAGTAAAAAATTTAATTCAATTCCATAAAAGTTCGTTTTTTTTTTTGCTTTTCTCTTCGTCTGGCCGAAACTTTCTTCCTTTAGATTGTTCGTCTTCCAAAGCGGAAGCGTCGCCTTGAATCTCACCGTCGACGCCTCCGAAACGATCTTTTCCGTTCTCTGATTTGAATGGTATTTAGAAAAAAAAGAAACCGTCGTTGATTGCATGAGCTTGCTTTGCTTATACTTTTGTTCTAGGGTTTTTGTTTTCTTTTCTTAATCCCTCTTCTCAAATCAAAGTTGAAAATTTCTGCCCGATTACGTGAATTTCATCTTTGAACGTTTCTGGGTTTTGCTTGATACTTGTTACTGAATCATTTTGGAGGTTTGGATTGCTTAATCTTAATCGAATTTTGTTGTACTGTGTGGAATTTTTCGACTTTGGTCGATTCGTTAGTTGATGATTCTTCACTGACAAAATCAGATTTGGAATAGGAAATAGAAGACATGCATTCAAAATCTGACAGTGAGAATCAGATCGTTTCAGAGGTGAATCATCATACATCATCATCGTCCATAAATAGTTTAAACCCTTGGCAGCGTTCTGCTTTTAATGCAAGCTCTTTTGTGGAAGATGGAGATAAGTCTTCAAAGCCAATAACACTTGCAAACCAAAATAACTGGGAATCAAACGGGTCGAATTCAAAATCACCATCTAATAGAGATGGTGATGATGATGCTAACAAGGAATCACAAGTCACAACGTCTTCCAAATCAGGTGCATTGATTTCTTCTCTAGGCTATGTGTTGTGGATTCACTCACGCTTGTTACTGTATTTTGATATGCAGCTGGAGATTACAGTGAAAAAAGTCAAGAACTTGTACATCCAGGCATTACACAACCTCCTCACCCTCAACTTGTTGGCCATGCAGTTGTAATTTCCCAAATTGTGTTTGATCTTAGCTGGTAGAAACCAGTTCTTTCAGTACTTTTTAGCTACAGTTGGTTATAATTTTCGTTTTTTTGTTATGAAACATGGAGGGATGGGCATCCTCAAATCCATACCAGGATCCATTTTATGCGGGAATGATGGGAGGATATGGACATCATCCCTTGGTATATGCCTTTATTTCCAAAACAATTTATTATGCTTTCTTTAATTTCCTCTGGTAAGAGTCTTAAGACTATATGATTCGACCATTTGACATGACTGGATGGTATGTCTGCCATGATTTGTGGCTGCTATTGGGTTGTGAGGTTCAATTATTCTAGTAGTCGTAGGTGCTTTTGCTTTGAAGTCTAACATAAATTTGCTTTAACAGTGATCATGGTGTTATGATCGTACAAGATAAATAAACAAGCTCTGATTTAAAGTAGTCGGTTGTTTATTGCAAAGAAACTAGAAGATGCGTTTAAGTGGTTGACTTTGAGACAAGATCTGTTCTTTTATGTGACTTGCTGAAAGCTAGCATTTTTCCTATCAGGCTTATGTTCCATATGGTGGGATTCCTCATTCAAGAATGCCACTACCTCCTGAGATGGCACAAGAACCAGTTTACGTGAATGCTAAGCAGTACCAGGCAATTTTGAGGCGAAGGCAGGTGCGCGCCAAGGCAGAGCTAGAGAAGAAGCTAATAAAATCCAGAAAGGTAAATTGCGTTTGCCCTTTAATATTAGTAGTAGTCTCTTGAGAGCTCTCATATACATTATAACCCATCACACTTGCTTTAATGCATCATCTTTTCCTTTTCTTATTTCTTGTGCTGCCCCATAGCCATATCTTCACGAATCTCGGCATCAACATGCTATGAGAAGGCCAAGGGGTACCGGAGGACGCTTTGCAAAGAAAACCAACACGGAAGCTTCACAGCGCAAAGCTGAAGAAAAGAGCAGAGCTTGTGTTACTCAGTCTCCAACATCATCTAATTCTGATCAAGCTGAAACTTGGAATGTTGAGTATAGAACACATCAGGGAGGAGATGAGATGCAAAGCTCGGGTTATAAGAGAAGGGAAGAAGGAGACTGTTCAGGGCAGCAATGGAACAGCATTTCCTCAAACCATGCTTCTCAGACGCGGTTAGCCATCAAGTGACATCACAAGGCTGCGGCAATTCATTCTTGGCTTTCTCTCTGTTTGGCTTATTTGGTAGCAGCCATTGAAGAGTTTTCTCTCGTTTTGTACAAAATACTTGTGTGTTTCTCTTTTCTTTCTTCAGTTTGGGATATATATCAGATGTTGCTACTTTTCTTTGTCAACTTTTTTAAAGTAAAACCTTTTGTTACCAAAATGATAAGAGCTTTTGTCCGAGACTTGAATCCAAAACTATTTAATTGTTAACTAAAGTCCAGAGTGTACCAAAATGAATAAACCACAAAATCTTTCAAGACTTTCTTATATGAACTCACCTCGTCTATGGTCACATAAGGCTCTGACTTATTGTTACAATGAACTTTCGTTACTATATTTCTTATGTTTTTATATCAGAGTTGGTCCAGTCTTCAGCTTCCTCCTCGCCTTGAGTTTCGTCTAGGTTGGTTTCTTCACTTTGGTCAGGACCAGCTGCATCTGAGGAGTTGTTAGCCGCTTCTGTGATGTTCACAGGTGGCTGGTTCTCCATCAAACCAGAGAGTGCTAGCTTTGGTGACCACTCAAGGACATCATCAATGATGTTGGACATCCTTCTTTGGTACCTGTACGAACAAAATCTCATCACAAGTCAATCTTTACAGCATAAGCGATTAGATGATTTCATAAGACAGATCAACAATCTTCTCTTAAAGCCGTTTAAGAGATATTGGAGGTGGATGACAGGGGCGTATATACCTGGCACGTGCAGCCTCATCAGGGGCATGGTGCCTTAACAGCATGACAACAACAACAGCCATTACAGTGTAGAAAAGTCGAGATGTCCACTTGGGCGGTTCTTCCTCGTCTTTCTTTGGCCAGAAACGGAACAGTTCCTTCAATGTGGCTTCCTCCGCAAGAATGTTGGGGAAGAACCAGACACGCTTTCCCAAAAGAATCCACATAGCTCCGAAAGCAACTGCTCTCACTGCAACATTCAAGGGTAATCAAGAAGGCTTAATTTCAGTACAAGCCAAGTTACACTGCATATAAAACCACTCTCTAAGACTGGGATATATATATATATAGCCAACAAATCATTTCCTAGCAGTACTTCGTGGCAATTCACTATTGCTTCAATTTTCAGTGGTGAAATAGAGCCAATAATGGAGCCTCCCAAGTGACAGGATGCTCCCAGGAGAATAACCTTTTAGGTACAAATTACACAAGAAAAACAACAACAAACAGACTATATATGTCGCGCTTACCGAAAAGCAAGGAGAGAATCATCAAAAGAATGCCCGCACATGAGTAGAGAACAATCAGTTTGCAACGGTGTGGGTACACGGGAAACAAACAAATTGCAAGAGTCAATACAGGCCAGAAGAAGGACAAAAGCGTTTGCCAGAGTGGATGCCGCTTTTCAAAGGTCCATGCAAAAAAGGCATCAGTTTCAGAGAAAGCTTGATCATCCTGCATTGTAAAAGAGAGAAAAATGAAATCAAAGTGCTGATATACCAAGCTGTTGAAGCATATCTTACTCAAAATAAAATGAAAAAAAGTAGGCACAAACAAGAACCAAAAGAAGTTGATGGTAAGAAAAGCTTCATTCAATTGCACAGTAAGTGGGTGAGTACTTGAGTATCATCTAGGAACAACCAAGTTCAAGTCAAATACTGACATCCCGTTCTGGAATCCTGGTCTAGAAAATATGAAACAGTTTGCCATAAGAACCAACCGAAAAATCGACTTACATGGAAAATCTCCAGATGAGCAGGCCAAGTAGACAACTTTTTCTTCCCGGGACGAAGAGTTTTTGTAACACGATCACATCGGACCAAAAGGTTCTTTCCCAACAAAACATTGGCTATATCTACCGTATCAAGATCTTTATCTTGTCCAAGAATGTCTTTAACCTCTGGGTGGTTCTTCATGAAACTAACGAAATCTTTTCCTCTGAAGTATTCTACTCGTGCTTGCTCCATAACAGCCCATCTAGATTCCAGTCCTTTGTGGTCTCTAACTTTCTCAGCAAACAACTGAAACAAATCCTTCTTCACAGCTTGCTTCTAGCATAGGAAAAACACAAAAGGCGAAGTATAAGCATTTGGAAACTATGATCTACGCGAATGCATATACCAAAAAAGATCATTCACAATACAATTTAGCAAACATTAATCACGAAAATGGCCGGAAAAAATCATATGAAACAGATCAAACGAAAAGAGAAACGTAACCTAAGAATCAAAATTTGATAGTAAAAACAATGAGAGAAGAGAACAAACCCTAGGAGGAGCATCGGAACCGGAGTCTTTAACGGAGGTGGATGCAGATCCCGATGATCGTTTAACCCTCTTCTTCTCGGCTCCCACCGGTTTCTTCATCTCTCTCCTTCTTCTTTCGAGACGGAAAGTTTTTTTCGATTTTTTTCTTGTAGATCCAAACCTTTTTTTTCTTTTTGTTATAACAAAAAAATTCATGGTTTGCCGTAAACCGCTAAACCGGTTAAATTGTTAACAAAATCTTAATAAAAATCACGTCGACCAAATAGATTTAGAAAATAATAGAAGCCTTTAAAATAAATTCAACAATATTAGATTTGATGTTTGACTAACATTTATACCTTATCAGTGAATACCAAAACTAACTTTAATGTAGTAAATAGTATATAGAATGTTAACGATTTTGAAAGATATAACAACGGTTTAAAGTAAAACAAAAATGTTACAAGATTATGTAAAATGATTATTGGATAAACAGAGCAGAGGAAACAAGGAGGCAAGCTAAAAGAGTTCTCATGGAAGCTCTTATTGCTTCCTTCTTCCTCCCCATCTCCAGTTCCTCCTCAGAAATCATCAGCAACCATAGATTCTTCCCTTCGTCTTCTTCTTCTTCTTCTCCGAACATCAATTTCGGAGCTTTTCGGAAGAATTGTATCTCTTTCTCATCACACATCGTCTCCTCCTCTTGTGCAATTTCGGCGACGCTTTCTTCCACTGCTCTCTCTCGAAATACCTATTGGATGGTGATATTAGATAAACCTCCTCAAAGGGTTTCTTCCAAACCCGACATTGTAGATTATTATGTGAGGGTTCTTGCCAAAGTGTTGGGCAAGTGAGTGTGGTTTTTCTCTCCTTGTTTCATTCTTCCCTTCGTTTCTTCTGAGCTTTGTGTTTCAACTTTGTGCTTACATGTTGTTTTCAGCGAAAAGGATGCCCAGATGAGTATATATGATGCTTCCTTTGATACCCATTTCGGCTTTTGTTGTCATATCCACGAAGATGCTTCTCACCAGCTCGCTCGTTAGTATTTCCATTGTTAGCTTTGCAGATTCTGTTTCTATGGTTGGTCACTTAAGGGTTTTCATTGTTTGTCTATGAACTTAGGCTTACCTGAAGTACTATCCGTTAGACCTGAAGCGGATTACACTACTGTGAGAAAGGATTATGGCATTGCGAACCACACAGGTGTTCCCTTGTTTGATCACGGGACAGTCAAACATTGGATGGTTCGAATAGCTAAGCCAGGAGTTGGTATTGTTACTAAAGCGCAGATGGTTGATCATTGTGTTCAATTGTTATCCAAGGTTTTGGCCAAGTAAGTGCCTTGTTTTTATTCTCCCTTGAGGAAAGCTATTGACTCCTACAGCTTTTACCGGCATTTTACCCTTTTGTTTTCAGTGAAAGGGATGCACAGATGTGTCTCTATCATGTATCTTGGCAGTCAAAATTTGGATTTTGCTGTGACCTCGATGAAGAATGCGCTCTGGAGTTAGCTGGTTTGTGATACAGGAAGACAGTTTGTCAAATGGAACTACTTATCCTGAACTACACTAACGGATTAAGAGATCGTGTTTAAATGATGCAGGTATACCTGGTGTTCTTGCCGTTGTTCTGGATAACAATTTCGAGTCACTAAACAAAGACTATGAAGGTCTGTCTTGGATACTGATCTTACTCATTGGAAACAATATTGTCTAGAATATTTATAAAACTACCTTTAGCCGATTTGATGGATATGTAGAATCTCATACTGTTCTAAATTTGACTCTCCTTCCTTTCCCAAAAGGTGATAATAGTACACAAGATTCAAGAGCAGATCTAGAGTCTCCTCCTGTTAAGACGAAGAAGCTGTTTATAACCGGTATGCCATCACTTGAGATTGTATGTATGCTTTTAGTCACATAGCAGAATCTGTTAGGTGACACAGTCTCCACTGCTTTTAAAGGAAAACTCATGCTTACCCCGAATTCATTGTTTTTGCAACTTAATATCTAGATAAGTTGTTTCCGAAGATTACATTTACTGATAGAACATGTATCTTGGGTTTTTCTAAAATTTTAGGATTGTCTTTCTACACATCTGAGAAGACATTGCGTGCAGCATTTGAAGGATTCGGCGAACTTGTTGAAGGTGCTCACGATTTACTATATCTGGTTCATGTGCCAAAATATCATTTGGAAAAGATAGAATAATCACAGCTTATAACTTCCATCTGCAGTAAAAATCATTATAGACAAGATATCAAAGAGATCAAAAGGGTATGCCTTTATAGAGTACAAGACAGAGGAAGCCGCAAGCGCTGCACTAAAAGAGATGAATGGAAAGGTAAAGCTACGGTTTCAGACTCTTAAAGTTTTTATTAATCATAGCAAAAAGTGAATTCTTAACATGAATGTGATGGAGAGATAGAGGGAAAGAAGCTTTTTGATACAGATGTTATTGGTGATTGATTTCTCTCTTGCACAGATTATTAACGGGTGGATGATAGTAGTAGATGTAGCCAAGACCAAACCGTTCAGACACAACAGAAGCCAGACTAGTCCCGGGTTCTAAACACTAGCTGAAGGTGACAAAATTGGTGTCACACTAGATTCAAGCTTGAAGATGGAATTACTAAAAGCTTTGATTAATGTAACCGTAGGAACTTTTTTGTTTCATTTTTGTTTCTCCTTGGAGCTACCAAAATTATCAGAATTAGCTTTTACTTTTTAGCCATTATGTACAAAAAAAACATTTGCATATCAATACTATTAAAACATAAATACAACAAATGCACCTTTTAAAATCATGTCTTAAAAAAATATATTGATTGATTGATGATATTCTTTTTAGGATAATGAATTCGTTTAAATAATATTGTCTAACAATATATAACCTTTATCCTCTTTTTGAAGTTCCAAAATTAACTCCTAACATCTTTTTATGGTAACAGGTTACTTTTTATGACAAATTGGTTGGTTTATTGTATTTTTTAATGATAATTGAATTGAAATTTGAGTAATCTAAATATACTAATTAAAGATTAATATATTTATACAATAATCTAGATATAAGGATTATTGTAAGGATTCATACCATACGTGCAAGATTTCTCACTTATTAAATTACGAATTTTTTAAAGCACGACTCAATTTTTTTATATTAATAAAATAGTAAGAAATTCGATAACGATAATATAAATGAATTGAGTTTGTAATTGTATCATTGTTTCACGTATGATATAAATATATGGCACGAGAAACTCATTTCATTTTGAAATCGAATCGAAAATCCATGTCGTTAATACATTTCAATAATATAATATTTGTTCTTTATTATAATTTATTTATAATTAAAACTAGTATCATATTTAACTTTTTTTGTACTATATTATACAATAAAAAATTAATCCCGCGTTTTGAAAGCGCGGATCAAAATCTAGTCTATATTATTAAAACAAAATCACAACAACTTTATCTACCATGTGATATTATTAATTTTTGACTTTTATATTAATATAATTATACACCTAATATCTCCCCTAACAAGTTGATTATCCAATTCATTAATTCAGTTAATTATCAATATTATTAAAACAGAAGCACAACAGCATTTGTTTACGTGCGATATGCACCATTTTAAAATTATGTCTTAAAAAATATTCTCCTAAATCTATTTATTTATATATATATATATATAAAACAAAATTAGTTCACATTCTATTTTTAATTATAACAGATTATAATAAAGACAAAAAATTTGTTTAAACAATATAAATGTCTAACAATATATATCCTATATCTTGTGTTTTAAAATTCGATGTTAATTCACTAACATCTTTTATAGTAACGATTTATTTTACAGAATATAGAGGGTGATTGATGTTTTGTTGTAAGGACTTTAAATTTTCTTACAGCCTTTAAAGTTTAAAATTTTCCAATCATACTTTAAAACTTTAAAAGTTCTAAAAGTCTCCTTAAATTTCTCACAACATTTTTTTTGGTTTTCTTCTTGTTGCGTTGGTTTTTTCAAAGCCAATAAAGTGTGACTTTATTTTTTGAGTAAATTACCTAAATAGATACTTTTGATGGAATCAATTATCTAAATAGATACTTTTGTACACTTGCATATTTTTCTGTACTTTTTTCGTTGTTGAAAAAAAATCCATTATGCCCCTCACACGTTCTCTCTCTTCTTTAACTTCATCGTTTTATCTCACGTTTTATCACACGTTCTCTCTTTTCTTTAACTCCATCATTTTCTCACGCATTCTCTTTCTTCTTCAACTCACATGTTCTCTCTCTTCTTTAACTCACACTTTTTTTGGTGTACTTTATAATATTGTTCATTTTTTATTATTCCCAAATATCTCATCAAGTAAAAATCAAAATACGCATGAACGTAAAATTCATGGATAAGACAATCATGGACATATTCAAAATTCTATATAGTGTATTGACCATAAACGATTCAAAAATCGATGTAAATTTAATGTGTCTCATAATTTAATTTATATATCACGTCATCCCATATGTGATTGTGGATACAACCACATTTTATATATAAATGCGTCAATTTAAGTTATGTATCCATATAATTTTTTTTAGTATACAAATTTTATTACAATGATCTAGTCGATGTGTTTTGTTACATGTCCACTAAAACTTGTCCAAGAATATAAACTACTCATACAAAACTTAACCACCAAACAATATTTATTCAAATATGTATCCGTGAAACCATATTCATTATCAAAATCGTCCACGAAATCATGTTCATTGATACATCATCACATTGGACGATAAAACCCTGAACCCAAATGATTAGCATATAAAGCAATATCAATCATGATCGGAACGAAACGGTAACCATGTTCATTATAAAAAAATTATGACAACTATCTATTTAGTGTGTTGTTATGTGTCCACTAAAACTTGTTGTTATGTGTCCACTAAAACTTGTCTTGTACAATTTATTCATAGAAAATTTAATCACACAACAACATTTATTCAAATATGTATCCACGGAAACCATATCCATTAATTAATTTGTCCACGAAATCATGTCTACTGATACATCATCACATTGTACGAGAAAACTTGGACTAAAATGTCCACTGAAACTTGTCCAATATAATTTATTCATATAATACACAATAGCATTTATTCAAAATATGTATCCACGAACCATGTCCATTACAAATTTATACGCGAAATCATGACTACTGATACATCATTACAACAAAAACTAAAATTAGATCTAGCCTTCTACCTAAAAGTCATTTAGATTTTAAACCAGAACCTGTTAAATATTAATAAAGTAGAAGAAACCACCATTAAAATTAATCAATAGGAGAAAAAATCGAAGATTTTTTTATTTGAAAAGAATAAACAAAAACAAACAAGGATCATAAGAGATGGAAAAAGAAATTTCTACATGGCCTTGATAATGAATTTAAAATAAAACTAAAATCAGATCTACTCCTCTTCCTAAAATGATTCAGACGAAAAAAATAATTAGAATGAATCATGCTCGAAAATATTTTAAAATGTATCTTCAAATTCACTTTTATTGGAAATATTTTAAGTAATGGATTTTAAGTGATTTAGGATGTTTTAGTGGAATTTCCTTGTTGAAAATACAAAAGAATCAAATCACATCAAATCGCATGGTTTTAAATGGAATTGCAGAGAATTTCTACAAAAATCAAAACTACTTCCCAAATTCATCAAATCTTTTAAAAACTCATTAAAAATCAAAACCCATTAAATACACAATTTAATACACCCCGTAAGTAAAAGTTTTGACAGTAATATTTTATTAGGGGGATTGTTGGGCCTGGTTCTAACAAAGGCCCGGTAAAACAAAACCAAAGAAGAAGAGAAAGAGGAGATGGGCTAGCAGCGGAATAGGCCCATTAGCCGAAGGGAGAAGCGAACGATGCCGTTTAAGGTTGGTCAAAGGAGTTGGTAAATGGAGCGAGATCGATGGAGAGGATCTCGCCTGATCGAAACCTAACCTAAGCAGAGGTCAAGTTCTATAAAGAGGGGATGGCATCGAGAGAGCGGAGGCTGGTGTTCTTTTTCTATTAGCTTTCGACAATACACAGAAACCTCTTTATTCTTGTAAAACATTGATTCATTTGTAAGTTCTTATTCACAAAAGTTATAAATCGAAGCCTGTTCTTACCAATCGTCCGTCAAATTAGCTCAAACGGGATTTATTCCACTTTGTTTACATGAATTCAATCCTTCTTTTTAATTCAACAATTAATTGTGAGATTTAGCCCTCACAATTTGGCGCCGTCTGTGGGGACGAATAATCGAATCCCTGACTCCGATAGCTAAAAGGATGGATCCAGCTAACGGTGGCTTGAATCAAACCGAATCCTCGCCACTGGCACCGAGCCATAGCTCACCGACCCGCGTAGGCTCTGGACTCCCAGAGCTCCATCGATCTACCTCTTCAAACGAGCCTTCAACCTTCACGGAAGGTCGATCGAAGCCTACTGGTTCCCAGTTGGCTCCACGAAGGCTACCTGATGACCCTGTTCCGAGATCGCAAACGCTCGGAGGCACTGACCCGAATCCTGTTAGATTGCAGCTTTCGGCTTCAGCCACGACTCAGGTTTCGGATCAACTTTCCGAAATCAGACAAATGACGCTACAACTGGTGAGTCGTACCGAAGAGAATGAACGATTGGTTCACCAGCTAGCATCCCGACAGCAGCAAGTCGAACAAGAGACGAGGTCGCTGGTGCACTCGTCCCAGCCTTCGAATAGGATAGGATCAGGGGTGACCTTTCGGGATCTCCTCGATGATCCATCTTTCCCTCGGGGACTTCTCGATTTCTCTCCCATTTGCACGATACCTGAAAGGGAGGAGCCTCCTCCTTCGACATCTCTAACAGGAACCGTCCCGATACCTAACCCATTAGCCACTGTGGCAATGGCAATGGGGAGTAACCTAGCCAGCTTTAGCTCGGGTTCTGGCCAGGTATCGCAGCAGGTATTGGAGCAGAGACGCGATCTGCCTCCACCGCCTCCGATACCTAGACCTGGTGATCGCGATCCAAACCCAGTTGGTGGAAGGACCTCCTCCTATGCAGTCTTCGATTACAGCCAACCTGCTCCCTCTACGGCTCAACAGAGAACGGGAGCTCCAGGCCTAACCCTTCCAGGTTTCCTGGTTGATCAAGCTAGACAAAATAGTCCCAGGGGCCGAGAAAGGCCCAGATCCCCAGGAATCTGGGGACCAAACCCTGAGTGGGTCCAGCGGCAGCCCCCTGAGCGAGCATCTATTGATGTTTCAGACACCCTCCATCTAGATAGCCCCGACGCTATCCGAAGGTACATGGAAAGGACGCATGCAACTCTTCAGAGGCTAAATGCACAGGTCCACAAGGCTACGAGCTCGGCACCTGAGATCGAAAGCATAATCGAGGAAACTCGAGGGACCCCGTTTACAAACATAATAGCTAACTCTTATATAAGAGATACGAGAAAAATCCGGATNATCGTCAAGGCTCACTTCACGCGTGAAGAATGCGAGGTTGGCTATTGCCGAACCTTCGCAGAGAACCTAACGGGCACAACCCTCGAATGGTTCTCAGGTCTTGAGCCAAATTCGATCGACAACTTCGATCAGCTAACCAGCGCTTTCGTAAAGCAGTATTCGACTCACATTCAGAAGCAAGCTTCTGAAGCGGACCTGTGGAAAATCCGA
>OVAN01005055.1:6133-24336 GCA_900406275.1 Anastatica hierochuntica | reverse complement strand
TGAATAGTTAAGGACTTTCGGATTAAGAAACCCCGGATGGAGATGCTCTTAATGCATAAGCTCTTTAGAGTTTATTGTACCACAGAACAACACGAAGTTACGATTGAACTAGCTAGCTTAGCAAAACAACCTAGCTAGTAATTAGGATTTGACATTTTATTCGAACCCGAAAACTCGAACCGAACACCACTCATAAAATCTGAATTGGAACCTGCACCAATATGCAATAATACTCTACCGGGTTTCCTTCACCGGTATTTTGGGTACCAAGTTATACTTTGAACCCGATCTAAACCCGAAAATTTTCAAACCTTGAACCAAATTCGAACCCAAAATTTGAAAAAATTGAAACACTTAAAATCTCGAACCGGATCTGAAACCCGAAAAATCGGAAAAAGAACCCGAACCTAAAAATCCGGAAAAACCGGAAAAATATCTGAAAGTCTAAAAAATGTCAAGTATACTTGAGTTTCAATAGGTTTACTAAATCTGACTCGAATCCGAAAAAAACTTAAATCGAACCCAAAGGGACCTCGAACGCCGGGCACTACTAGTAATGGTTAATGCATAACAATACGAAGTGGTTGCAAATGAATCCAGTGAATTAAAGCTAGAAATTAGTAGTATAAATTTTGTAGAATTAACATTTATAACACATAAAGAAACCTCAAAATTCAGCAAACTTCTAAAAAACAAACACACAAAATAATCTAATTAACAAAAAAAGGAAAAAAAACAGAGTAGAAGAAAAAAAAGTTTCCTTTTTGAACTTTCTGTATCTTTATGTAATGAGAATCAGAGAAAACGTCAAGATCCGTCGCCGCCGCAAGTGGACACAGAGGTTCTTGAAGAAGAGAGCTCAGATTCTCCTACATTGCTCTTCCTAATGCTTAACGATTGCTTACAATGCTCAATTGCTCCTTCAATGGAGTTATCAATCTCTGAGCTCGCGTTGCTGCTTCTCATCAACGTTTGTAGATCCAACGACCCGTTTGATCCGAAACTGAACGAAGACGAAAGCGAAGAAGAAGCCGAAGAAGAAGATGAAGAAGACGAAGAAGAACACTTTACAGAGCAATGTCTCTGTATCACACCTGAGAAAGATCTCCTATGAATCAATGGAGTATTGTTGATTTTCTCAAATGGGTTTTTCTTTCTTGAGGTTTTAGAGAGATTGATGGCTTCAAGTTTGAATTTTGGATGGATCTCTGATGAATCTGAGCAGCTTTGTTTGGAGAAGAGAGCTCTGATGAAATCGCGTGAGGCCTTTAGCTTCTGAGTAATCGACGACTGTTTGATCTTTCTGCGGCAACTGTTTGCGCGATTCTCGTTGTTCTCGATGAATCTCTTGAGCTCATCTGGCTCGCTCACTACGATCTCGCTGCTACTAAATCTCCGTGGAGAGGATACGGCGGCGCGTGGAGAAATTGGAGCATCTTTGATGGCGGCGGCTGCGGCGGAGGAGGAGGAAGCGAGAAGCTTTTGGACCATTTGGAGACGAGGAGGGAGATGAAGAGGGAGGAGTTGGCCCTTGTAGAAGAGTTCGTCGGCCGGAGATGTGGTGGATTCGCCGGAAGCTACGGCGGAGGAGCACATTTGAAACTCAAACTCTCTACTGTGAGGCGGCGAAGAGGTGATGGGGAAGCTAATAAAGCTTGAAGACGGAGAAGATGAAGAGAGACTGACCTCCATGTCTATGTAACCATCATCACCACCATCAATGGACCAAACTTGTGTTCTTGATTCAGTTTCATGCAAATCCATATCTATCTATGTAGTTATATGTATATGTGTCTCAAATGTGAATAATCTCTTTCTCTCTCTCTCTCTCTTTGGTTACTTACTTTTTTGGAGACTGAGAAGTGAGAAGAGCTCATGAAGGGGTTTGGGAGGAGGGAAAGAGCATCTTTTAAAGTGGTTTTATTAAAATTAATTTTATTTCTTCCTTTTTACTATTTTATAATTTAATTGGCTAAATGGCTAGGTGGCTATATTACTTTTTATATATTTTTTATATTTTGTAAATTTGAATACTTTTTTTTATCATATTAATTTAATAGACAAGAAAATATTTGTAATACATATACATCCAAGATATGTAATTCTTTACTTTTTCTCAAAATTTGTCCACGGCCAATAATCTCTCAAGGGGTTTCCCTAATTTTGATTCTGATATCCAAATCCCAAAGTTTCCGTTGCATATATTTTTATAAGTTAAAAAAAACTCCTTACAATTTCCTGATTTAGTTTGTATATTTATATACTCTGCAGCCTGTAGATTTGTATTGGTTATTTTTTTAACTAGTTGTCTTCATGCATGCTTTTAATAGAGCCGTTCACATATTTCTCTTTGATCGGCGCTATTCGCAAATATGAATTTTAATACTATGGTACAACACGAACTCTGATTTTCATATAAATTAAACTTAATATTCCAATAAAATGATGAAGTATTATATACGATATATGATGAAACAAATATAAAACCGAGTAGTGAGTTTGGTGGATCTATGTCCAAGTCCACAATAGATATTATTATGTTCCCAAATTCCTCGTACTTTTTTCTTTTTCTTCAAGTCGTAACCTTAAACTGTTTTTCGATTTCCTCTCCGAGAAATACGCGTTTTTGCTACTAACTTAACTAGAGCACTGAGATATTTAGAAATATTCCAAATATATAGATATTTATGTATTATTATCTCAGTATTTATCATAATTAGTTAAAATTATTTTCAATAATTTTAATAGTTTTTATGGTTATTTGGTTTTTCTCTAAATATGCTTTTAGACCTAGAGATATATTCGGATTTGATATCTTATATATTATTTGTGAAGTGAATTTGTATTAGATTAAAAAATGAGGTGGTTGATTACAAAGCTATACTCAAAAGAGAAAAAAATACTAATTTAAAAAACTTGCAAAAGGAAAAATTTACAAAAACAAAAACTCAAAAACGAAAACTTTTTTAAATAACCTTAGTTAATTATTATCTTCTATATTATTAAAAATATTAGAAAACATATAATTATATTTTTAATCTAATTTTAAAAAATCAAACAAAAATTATAAATTTATAAAATCATAAGTTAACGTCAATATAATGACTACGGTTATAAATATCAAAACTTCTAGCGGAGTCGAATGTTAAAACAAAAAAAATAGTATCAAACTAGTTGATTAATAAAAATAGTTTTCTTTCTATAAACTACTAAGAAGATTTTTTCGACTAAATAAGAATCTTCCTATTTATCCTAACTTTCGACTTTGTTACAAATTATTAAATCTAACATTCAAATTAGGTTTGACAAAAAAAAACATTCAAATTAGGTATTGTATACCATTGATGTAGATCTACATTGCTATAAGACCTTTGGAAATTTATGATAGCTACTAGTATAAAAAGTTATGATTATATTAAAACCAAAAGGAAACTATGATTATATAATTGTAACACAAAATAATTATTTCACAAAATATTTTGATATTTTCGCTCTAGACATATATATATATATATATATATATATCTCGACGAAAAGACAAAGTTTGAATTCTAACTTTGTTTAAAAATATGTACATTAGAACTAACCTATGTGAATGACAATTGCCCAAAAAAATAAACAAAGTCTCACAATCAAATATACTAGCACTAGGCATATCAAAAAGAAAAAAAAAAGAAAAATCTACTAGCAGGAGATAATTCCACACAGAAAATATTAATATACTTGACTTGAGGAAGACATAGCCATGCTTAGAACAAATGAAATCTTTATTCTATCCTTTCTCTCGTGACTCATTGGCCACAATAACAACGGTCACGTGAAAGCTAAAAGGGCACAAATGGTAGGTGACAAAAAATCACTATCCGTTATTGCATTCTAATATTAAGAGAAGTCACAATTCTTTTTGGTTCAATTTAAATGCAAAATTATTATTTCTAACATATTAGAAAAGTTATATTCTTTTTTAAACTAAAAAAGGGTAATAATTGTTGCAGGTTCTTGGTAAAGCTCCTTTCATCACCACACTCCTATTCCTATACTAATTTTCTCAGGTCTTTTCGCTTTCTACTTTCTTTATTCATAAAATATTCACATGTAAGAAAGTTTATATATATATACACTCTCCTACTTTCCTTTTAAACCAAATAATGAACTTATAAATAATATCGTACAAAATGAACTAAGAAAAAATTGATTTTTTTTTTGTAGAATAGACAAAATTGATTTTTGCATTCTGCATGTCCTATTTACACCTCATAGATTATTAGAAGTTGGAATTTTTTAAAGTCAAATCGGTTACTACATTATAGTAACCGAATCCATATAAAATAAAGAAATATTTTTGGTTAAAAATATCATATTAGGTTAAACACAAAAAGTTAGTTAAAATGTGCAAGGTGGTAGTTGAAACTTACTTATTTTTGGGATATAGAACAATAATCTTAAAATGGATGTGAATAACAAATAATATTTATATATCCATAAGAGAAGGAAGGTTCAGTTGTCATCTACAAATAAAAGTTTATTTAGTTGTTAATTCCGTACAAATTATGTCTTAGTTGGTATTAGAGAGAACATAGTGACTTCTTCTCTGTTTCAATCATTGAAACACCTCACAAAGTAAATGCCTACCACTTTCAGTTTCTCAGCTTTTCCAAATCTTTTTTGTAAAATGCTTTCTAAAATCTTTTTCTCCAAGAAGAATTTAAATTTTTTAGCATTTTGAGACTGATGTATTGTCAGGTAAAGATGTTGAATAATGAGAACAAACTTCACTTTCAAGCTTCAACTTAAAAATAATAAATATATTCCACAAATGATAATGCAAGGGACACGCATATTAATTCCATAATTATATAAAGGGAATTTCTCTTCACTTATACCAAAGGAGAAAGTAATGAAATGAAAATAGAAGATATAACAAAAGTGGGATAAGATTGAAAATAAGGTAATTGGAGACAAACCCTAATTAATTAAGATCCCATTAGTGAATTAATGGAGTGAGTAGTAGTGGAAAGCCTCTCTCTTAGTCAAAAACATATGCACACCAAAAGACCACTACACATGATATAAATATGGACCTACCATTCTTCTTTTTTCCTAATAGTTTATATCTTAAGTGGGCTTGAAATTGTATGTGCAACTCATATCTTTAGCTACCACTTAATTCGAAGTTGAACCTCTTGAGATATTGTTAAAAATATGAGGACATTTTTTTTTGTTGTCTCAACCCAAAAAAGTCATTTAACTAAAATCGGATCTTATGACCTTTTTTTTGGGGTTTTCTAAGCTTTGTCTTGATCCAGTTGAGGCAACACAGAGCTATATGTTGTCAGTGAATAACAAAAATATATAGTTAAAAGTATTGAATGATAATTTAACCAAAAAGAAACTGAATGATTAAATTAAAATAGAGGATACCAGTTTCCTTTTCTTTTGTCTTTTGCATTATGATTATAAGTTAAATTATTGTGTGTTTGAAAATATAAAATAAAAAAGCAAAATAGTAGTTGTGACTCCGGTTTCTAAAAAAAATGATATTAAAAAGTGCAAAATGTTAAAACTCTTGTAGTGCGTTCAGATAATATGCAATAAACGCATTGTTTTTTGTGTGAGGTGACATATGCATTTAGTTCGCTAGAACGAACATACGGACACTTGATACATTTCCCAATTTCAAAACTTTTTAAAAATTCAAACCTATTTTGCCAAAGAAGGCAACTAACAATTCTTTTCTTGGTGTAGTGTGAGATTTTATTGCAACAAAATATTTTAAACAACATTTGCAAGAGGATGGTTAGAATACTCTGGCAACAAACAACATTTGCTACTAATAGATTTGGATGAATCAACCATAAACAACGCTCTACATTTTAGAGAAACTACTCAAAAATAGGAACCAAAATGATTAAAGAAAGTCATAAATAGAATGTAATTTTTATCTCCCGCAAAGTCAAAGGACAAAAAAAGAGTTATGCAGGGAGAGGTAAAGAGTATATACAAAAACTTACTGAAAGTCTAGATATTTTATCTACATTTTGATCATATTTTAAATTAGAAATTTAAAAAAAAAAAAGAAGAAAGAAACTTACAATGTTCTTTTGTTGTTTT
Source organism: Anastatica hierochuntica (assembly GCA_900406275.1). Taxonomy (NCBI): domain Eukaryota; kingdom Viridiplantae; phylum Streptophyta; class Magnoliopsida; order Brassicales; family Brassicaceae; genus Anastatica; species Anastatica hierochuntica. The sequence continues at coordinate 18,225 of OVAN01005055.1, read as the reverse complement.
ATACTCTCTGGAAAGTCGAAACCTTTCAGTTAAGTTATGCAGTAAAAGATTATACTACCCCACCCACCATCTTCCCCCATCATCTGCTATAACAAATCAACAAAACCAAAAATGTAACATCGAATAATTCACTGTTAATATTTAACATTAACCACTAACTAATAATGTTTACGTCTTTAACAATCTACAATTCCACAATGTCTTTTAAGTATGAGTTTGTGCGGCTTACCTTTGCAAAATTTGGGTTAGCTATTGGTTTTTGAGGTCAGCATCGAATTCCCAGTCATTGATTTCATCTGCCAAGAACTCTTCTCCGTCGTCTAGTTCCAGCTCGAGCTGTTTCTTAGCCGGGTTTTCCTTCTCTGGAGACCCTTTTTTACTGTCTGGCGAATCATCACCACCACCAGATTGTTTCAGGATTGTGTCGGAAAGTGGAGTCTCGTGACTCGTCTTCAGGGATGGTGAGCGTGAAGAAGAGGAGGTTCTTGAAGGAGACTCAATATCTAGAAGCGGGCGTTCGATGGACTCAAACTCTTCTTTTGTTTTGTCCAATGCCTCAAATAGTTCCTTCACTCTTTTATCATCTTTCCTGAATCAAACAACAGATTTTTTTGGCTCATATTTTGTATTATCGAATGAGGAAAATGTATAGAAACAAAAGTTACAGTTAGATATCGATCAATCTTTAGCTGAATATGACTACACTGTCTACAAATGAAAGGGGCATAAGGGGCATCATGCTTTTGTAAATTTACCTTGAGATACCTTCAGTCTGTGAATAGAATGGCTTTTTCATCGCATCGACCACGCTTAGTGTTGTCACAAACTGGTAAAGTTTATAAAGAAGTTAGAAAAGAGCTAACAAAAAAAGGCAGGGAGACAAATGACCCAAGTGTCTATATCATAATTAAAGCTACTTACCTTAGCTTCGAGGTCTAGATACTCCTTCTCATGCTGTTTTCTAGAATCGGTTGGCTTTGTATCCTTATCGTCTGTGTTTCTTTCTGCCTCTAACCTGAGATTTCTCCATAGACAGATTAACTCGAGCTACCGACCAAGTTTTGATCAAATGATATTTACAAGAACATAAACGTGTATATATGTATATTACCCTTTACTAGGTTCCAAACTTTCCACCACTCTTCGGATCTTGGGTAAAGAAGGATCCAACTGTTCCTGAGATGATATTAAAAATATGAATTTGAGATGTTCTTTTAAAATCTTTGGTTTATTTTGTAACCAAGTGAAATTCATTCGGCATAAGATGCAAGATGATAGTAAGTGGAATCAATTTATTTATTCAGAAAATGTATACATTTATTTACTGTATCATGATGAAACGGGCACTCAATTTGGTTAAACATTTTGAATTACCTTGTAGAAAGAAAGGAGTTGCACAATCAGATCGATGAAATGGTCACTATATCTCTCCATCTCACCGCTTGAGTATCGATCCATGGTGGAAGAAATGGTAAAAAAAAGGATTAAGTACAAAAGTAAATAGGGAAGCAACATTACTGAGTCCTTTGGTTAGTGGAGATAAGTCATACCTCACTTGCTTTTCCTTTTGTTGAGCAAATTTAGACTGAAGGATCCAGGTATCTTCCAAAAACTTGATCCACTTATTTACAACATCCGCCTCTACTCGGCATGAACATATCGAACGAGTCAGCTCTTCTTCCTGCAACATTAACCAGCCAAACGTTACAAACTATTCTTATGGGCTAAATAACAAACTATGGCCATGATTAGGTTCCATATAGCTAGCATCATAAGTGGAGAAAAACTAGCCAAGTACCTTTGACTTCAGGTGCATAAGAATTTCATTGCTTGCATTATCGAACTGCTCTCTTTCTTCTGTGGCATTGCGAAGGCGAGCCCGAGCAGCAGTTATTGAGTTGTTGACCTTCAAAAAAACATGTGAAGACTATTATGACCTAAGAATCTAAGCGTTGTCCAGTTCAATAAATATCTTGGAAAAAATTTGTTCTAAAAGTTACCCGTTTTAGCTCAGCTTCAAGATCATCCTTTAAAATCTCAAGTTTTTTTATTTCTGCCGCTACATCCTGGAACAACATTTGTACTCATAATAAGAAGATGAACCAGAAACATGAAATCAGAGTTCAACGTAATGAAACAATATCTTAAAAACAAGGTCAAACAGATTAGGGGCTGTAAACCTTCTCCAGCTGACTAACTTCATTAGTTTTAGTAACTCGGTAGCTAAGAGCTTCTTCTTTCTGGCTTCTGCTTTGTCATATGGAAAAAGATAGGTGTGAACTATGGTAGTAAAGACAGTAGATAAAATTAAAAATTACCATGTTACATTTGCTTACCTATGATCCACGATTCTCCTTTCGGCTTTTGAGGTAGAATTGAGTAAAGATTCCGACAGAACTTTCAGTTTATCAACCTGCAAGATACAGAGTTAATGTAGTTAAATTCAGATTGCCTTTTTAGCTTCAAAACTAATATAGTGAGTTAATAAAAGGCCATGCAATAGTGACATCAAGGCAATAATTAAACAGAGTAAAGTATTTCGAAATGGTCTACAGCAAGAGAAAATATCTATGGAACGATTAAAAGTAAAGCAGCAAAAATGGTGACTGCTCTGGATTGCCAGCAGTTTCTCACCTTTTCACTGTGGTGTTGAAGGGAATCACCATTGCGTAATGATTTTTTCTTGAGTAAGAGTGCTTCTAGCTTTGAAAAGGTGCGAACTTGCTCAAGAATTTCGCGCTGAGCCTGCACTGACCCAAGCCTTTCAGTAAGTCGCTCAGGGATTAATCCAGGAAAGAGAAACCATGAAAATACTTGGGAAATAAAACAGTTAAGTAGAGAATTTCTTAGAAGCCTTACATTATTTCTTCCATTTGGCTTATAACGTGAAAAATAATCTACCATTCTACATATTACGATTTAAACACTCTTCTATACATGAAAATTAAATGAAAAAGTTGTTGAAAATTTGAGACCGAATCTAATGTGACCAAGGTTTAAAACGAACATTTTGCAGTGGAAAGTAGGAGAAAGTCACAGTCTCACCTCAGTTGATGCAGTGGTGGTACCAGAGGATTTTAAGCCATCTTCATTTAAAGCCTGCTTGAGAACCTTGACCTTCGTCTTATCGAGTTTCTCCATCAGAATCTGGGCTTCGATATCTATTCTGAGCCAGTCACAAATGAGAATTGAAACAAGAGAAGTAAATTTTTAAGACTTGGACATTCTCAAACGCAATGCAAAGCTTCAGCACCAGAAAATTTAGAGAGCTTGTAGAAGGGATATGATCCAAGAAAACCTTGAAAGATCAGCGCTGATTTTTATCCCTGTAATCGCAGTTTGGACATATTGAAGCAGCTCCTCACGCTTTGCCTAGAGAAAGAGAGAAAGAGGCATTACATGGTGCAAGAGCTCTAACTGTTCAAGAACAAGTAAGCACAGTGAGCTTTTTCCATCATGCAAGCCAAGAACATGTGTGCTATGAGATTATTCAGACTGAAAAAGGAACATGGCCTAGGTGAATGAACACCGGTTTTGCAAAATCCAGCACTCCCTTACCAGAACTTCATCCTTGTATTTCGAAAACACCGTAGCTAAGTCCTGCACATTTTGAATAACTGCTTCGTGAACTTCTTTCTCTCCTGACAAACAGAGCCTGTACGTATCAATCATGACCGTTTGAGTTTAGGTTCAAGGTTTTAAATTCTCGTAAAAAACTAAAATTGGAGATAAAGATCACCCAAACAGTTCCAGAAGCAGCTGGACTTCTTCTTCATTTGGTGGTTCCAAAATCTGATTCACAGAGAAAAGAGTTAACCAGCGGTTAAACTCATCGCTTCAGCAATAAAAATATCATCCTCAAATCTCTAATGCAATGCTTCATAACCAAAAAGTAAAAAAATGCTGGCACAAACATCAGAAGCAAACACAATGAATTTGTCTTACATTGCATTATCTTAACTTACCATAGATAATACCATCCCTTCAAGCGCCTCGCTGTGAAGAAACACGTCGCGGAAAGTCATCGGCTCACCAGGCAGACCTGGATCAACGTAATAAACCTGTCCAAATTCACAAAACTATTAGCCGTATTAAGTTACGTGATCTTCCGATTAAAACCAATTGGCTATGAGTGGATTGGTCTGTGCTTTATATATTAATTAGCATCCTTCTAACTTCCGAAACACTCACGGTGCTAAACGTTTTGGGAGAATCCTTGGATTCGTCGGTGGAATTAGGTTGATGCGGATCGTCAGTTTTGTGATCGCTATGATCAGAACACGAATCAGACATTCTCTCGATCTCTCTGAGAGCGACAAGCCATCTCCTCAACAACTGTATTCTCTCGCCACCTCTAGAAGAAACCGAAACCTCTTCTAATCTCTTCACCGCGAGACTAAAGCTCTTCACATTCCTGAATCCCTACATCGCGAGAATCGGCCGATTAGATATCGGAACGAAAACAAATTTAATTTGTTGAGATAAGAGATTACGATGCGATCCTGGATGAGTTTGGCCCCACCGGACACGGCGTTTCCGGCGGTGAGGACGACGGAATCAGCGTAATTGCGAACGGTGCGGGTGAGATTGTTCTTCCCGCCGACTTCGACAGCTCTGTGCACCGCCGATCTTAACCACGACATCACCGATCGATGATTATTCTATTTGCTTTGTTTAGCCTTTCGTAGATTATCTCGACTTTTCGAAAAAGTTTAGCGTCGTCTGTTTCTGATTTACTGATTGGAGAAAAAATGAGAGATCGAAAGAGTGTAATGCGAGAGAGAAAGTGCGAACAAGTCGGACATTTTCCCGGGTGACGGTCTTTACTTTTTTTTATTTGATTTAAAAACATTTCCAATTTTTACTAATTTATTATTATTATTTTTTTGCAATTTGCCAAATTTATTCAAGTCAAATAAGTTTATCTCTCTAAATTTATGAAAGTGTTTATTATTTTTCCAATTATCGTTATTTATTAACGTACACGAGTATTGTTTCTTTGAATTGGAAGAAAATTTTAACACAAAAAGGTAGGATTTTTTTTTTGTGAAAATATTTTTTTGTATACTTAATCAGCAAACATAATATATTTCATTTTTTTACCGAAACTCTTTTCATTAAGAAATGAGTACAAGAATCTTTCTTAGGAAGACACCAAAAAGACTCATCGGTCTTACAAAAATGAGAATTACAAAACATGCTATTGAATTACAAGTAAGACAATAAGTACGAAAAATAAAAGTACATCTATCGAGGAATATAAAATAAATAGTCTAATACTCCATATTATTGTAGGAAAATAGTCAAAAGCTCCTCGCCAACCAATAAGAACACCAATGCCACGATTGAGACACGAAGGTCTCTGTGGTTTTGAAATTTCATGCTTGCGCCGAAAGTATCGAAACACTATATTCATAAAAAAAATGGTCACGAACTAGACGAGAAAAAACTCTTGCTACCCAAAACCCTTGAATATCAATATCTTTGTCAGACTTAGGAAGATTCCAAGAGAAAGTCAAGCGCGAAACGATATCACGAATGAGGGAAATATTCTCAGAAAGACGAGAGGTTTGGAGAGAGAACATCGTTCTATTTTTTTTTATCTTGAAAGCTCCAGAGATTTAAACATATTGACGGAAGAGTAACTCGACATTTTTATTCATGAAGGAACTGGCCGGAATGTTATATATCAATAATTTTGAAGGTCTTGTGCTGAAAATACATTTCATTATGGAGCAAATAAAAACTACCCCAAATTTGAAGAAAAAGAGTTCCTCATAGCCAATAGAGGTACTTTCTGACCTGGAGGTTATTATCCCATTAACATTCACATCTAGAAAATGACATCTATGGTCTTTGGAAAAGCGTTAGTTGGCTCGACATATAAACACATTGTGAAGAGTACTGACGAGAAAATGACAATTATGGTGGATGAAAAAATGGCATTTGTGGCCGTTGGACAAACAATTGTTAGCTTGGTATGTAAACACACCGTGAAACGTACCGACGAGAAAAAGACATCTATGGCCGGTGAGTAAATGGGAAATCTAACTAATTAAAAGCCACTATCTTTGGCTTCCTAAGCTATCCGCGTAAGCCTCTCACCAAATCTCTCTCCTTCTGCCACATCAGCACCCAACGCTCCACTGTTTTCTCCTCCACACGCCCTGCCGTTTTGAAAACTCGACATGTGCTTTGATTTGATAAACGGCAAGGAGTTCTCAAACTCTTTTGGACCACAAGGCCCAAGTAATCTTCACCAGCCCAACTCTCACTTGGTCTTCTTCTCCAAGACGACCGCCGCCGTTCCCTTTTGCTTTTCAAACGAAACTCTAACTCTTCCGAGTATCTGCCTCCTTGCTCTTAGTCTCCCCACTCCACCCACTACTACTCTGTAACCCCCTCTATTCATTGTTGTGATTGCCTCCACATTTACTGATGCGTCTCTCCAGCTCCTATTTCATCAACGCATTGATGACGCATATACCATATATAAACCCAACCCTTCTTCCCCAACGAGCCCTTCACCCATCACCCATTTTTGCAACACCAACTCCCTCTCAATGCCTCCACCCGACGCCATGACTCACTAATCCGAAACCAAAGGAAGAGATAGAGAACAATGGCTTCGGTATCTCAGAGTAAGTGATGAAGAATAAGAAGACGACGAAGAACAGTTCCACCAGAAATTCTGAGAGAAATCAGAATCTTGTACTGTATTAGTTTCTACTGTGTTGTTGGATGATTGGATCTGTAATATGATCATTCTCTATTAAATCCAATATGGTATGAAAAGATTCTGTTAAAATTCCACACAGACCATGGATGCTCCGTTTTTCTCGACCCCATTTCAGCCTTATGTCTATCAGGTTCTCTTCTCTATCTTCTTTCTCCACATAGAAAATTTGTGTTTCAATTTGATCTAATCTAATTCAGATTTTATGGATATCTTTTTGTGATAACGATAATTGTTTGTGAATGGTTCTTATAAGCCATTCCATGGAGAGACAAGAAGAGACGTGAAGAAGAAAAGAAACAGAGACTAGAATAATATCGAGTAGTAGACCGTTTGTTGTGGCAATTAACCTTCATTCGTTCATTGTACTAATTATCTTTGGTACATCTCGAGGTTAATATTTAATATACATTACTCATATTGCATTTTTTCATTTCGATTTATGTTTCTTATACATTTTGCCTCTTCTAATTCAAGGTTTAGTCGGACTCATCCTGCATAAAACCATCACTCTACATTTAATCATCAGGACATGTTGTTCATTTGTTCGTTAACAATGCACTAGCAGGTACATTAATGTTGAAAGTAACTTGCAAAGAGAAGTGTGTTTTCAAACTTTACTTCACTGTTGATACATACTTTACTCTCTATCATAGTTTTGTTTCCAATAAATTTAGTATTGATGCTCAAAGGTGACTAAAACTATCGAAATGTACAGTTAGAAGCCTCTTTCAAGACTCTGTTACATCACTACAAAGATTTATACATATTTGACCAAATGAGATGATTGGTTGTTACAAGATCAGCTTATGAAACAGAGATATAAGGGTTGTTAAACTCCAAGTTCTAATTTTCTTAATCAATGGACAAAACGACGTTTTTATCCACAATGGGATGGTTGTTCCACTAACGATGCTATATCTGCTCAGGTTACTATGTGTTCATGTTAATGTTTTTATAGGGCTTTAGTGTATTGAATAGAAAGAAAACTATGTAAAGCTTTTTGTTGTTGTTGTAGATGCAAGGATTAGCAATGGAAGTTCGTCAATCAGCACTGTCAAGGCAGATAATTGTTGTGAATGGAACTCATAGAGGTTCATCTCCGACACGGTTTAAACTTGATATTTTAAAAAGAATTTGTGTAGTTTTGTTTTTGTAATCTCTGACATTTCCTCCTTACAGTTGACATTGCAAAGGTAGGAAGGTTTGGGAAATATCTGGGATTACCTGAGATTATAGACAGAAGCCCTGTTAATTCTTTTAATTTTCTCAAAGACAGAGTGGAGAAGAGGATAGATAGTTGGTCCATCAAGATGCTTTCACTTGCTGGAAAAGAAGTTTTTATAAAAGCAGTTGCACAAGCCATCCTCAATTAAGCTATGTAATGCTTTCTTCTTCCAAGGAAAGTTTTAAACTAGTTAACGAAGATGATCAGGAAGTTTTGGTGGTCAACAATGAAGGATGCGGTTAAAATACCACTCATCTCTTGGAGCAAGGTAACTAATTCAAAGGCAGTTGGGGGCTTAGGTATCCGAGATCTAACACATTTCAACAGAGCACTTGTTGCAAAACAAGTTTGGAGATTACTTAAGTTCCCCAACAATCTTCTTGGTAAAATATACAAGGCTAAATATTATCCTAAAGATTCTCTTCTTGATGCAGTTACAAAGAGAAGACAATCTTATGCTTGGAAGGGAATACAACAGATGATAAAATTAATCAAGAAAGAATCTAGATGGGTAGTTTGAAATGAACAACATATTAGAGCTTGGAAGGATAATTGGCTTCAGCTAAAACCCTTTTTACCAGCAAATCCTCTAAATGCAGACTCTCTAGAAGATATGAAGGTGTCAGACCTTCTTATCCAAGCAACTAGGCAGTGGGGTGAACAGAAGCTGCATATGTTGATCCATCATGATGATATACCAAGAATTAAAAGAATTATGCTAACCAGGTTCTTTGCAGGGGATGACATTGAATGGACTCACTCCAAAAATGGATCATACTCTGCAAGAAGAGGATACCATTTTAGTAAAAATGGCATAGCCAATGAATCAAGGAAGCATCAATTTGATCACAAGAGGATATGGAAGCTCCCTACAGTGCCAAAGAGAACGCACTTTTGGTGGAGGCTTGTGAATGAAGGCTTGGCAGTGGGGGAAGTTTTGAAGAGAAGAGGAATTAAGTTGAATAAGATGTGTGGAGAGGATACAAAATATGTTCTGCATATGATGTTCCATTGCAGGGTGTCAAGAGAGATTTGGGAGCAAGCTCCTTTCGGCACACCTTCAAGGGATCAAATATTGCAGAACACATTGATACAAAACATACAATGGGTAATGTCAGCAAATCATAATGTAAATGGACATGTATCGAATTTAGCCATTTTTCTTAGATGGAGGCTTTGAAAAATGAGGAATAAACAAATTTTCCAGAGTGAAAGAGAACCAATTCCACAGATCATAAGCAAGGCTATTGGTGATATGAAGGAGTGGTTGAAGGCTGAAATAGGAAGCGAAGAAGGAAACAACCAGACGGCCTGTCTGAAACAGAGTTCATACAGGCAGAAAGAATCTCATTTGGACAAATCAACTATGTCTTGCTATGTTGATGCGTCATGGGTTTCTTCTGAAGACAAGGCTGGTATTATCTGGATCCTCAAAGCTCCTGATGGTAGGCCTATAGTGCAAGGCTCGACTTTTATAGAACCAATATCCAGCGCATTGGAAGTGGAGGCATACGCACTCAGAGATGCAGTTGTGCAGATACACAAATTATGTTATGGAGGGGTAGTCTTCAAAGGGAACAACCAGAGGCTATACTCATTGCTGTAAAAGTGGATAAACAAGAAGTTGGACTTCAAGGAAAATGTATCTGGTGTGATTGCATATATTCATGACATACAAGAGATGTCAAAAGCTTCAAATTTCTTCGATTTCAGGTATTTTAAAAGGGAGAATAATGAAGAAGCGGATGGATTGGCGAAAGAAGCAAGAAGAACCAGCTCAAGCTACAAGATACTTTGGTGTTGAATTGTCATATGTAAAGTTTGAGGTTGTTTCTTAATGAGCCTATGTTTTATCATCCAAACTAGTTTCAATATTAATGAAATGAGTTGACTAAAAAAAAAGACAATGACAAAAGAAAAGATAACAGATCAAAATGTATAGAAAGTAGATAATGCAAGACAACTTGTTTTAAAAGGTAGTAACTATATAAGTATTGGGTTTCATTTATCTGATGTAGTCGAAAGTAGAGAGGAATATAATCTATTCAACGATCAATTTTCTAAATCAACTGGGACTGTTTAAACTTATTAGTTAGTCCTCTTCTTTCTTGCTTTTGTGTCATATGGTTTGGTTGATTTGCACTAGACTTGGTATATAAGAGCATACAAGTGGATAACAAAACCGAGCTTCTCCGACAGGCACATAGCGATCCACAGCCTCTCCAAGATTAAGTTTGTCCATGTATCCGTTATCTCTAATGATGTAAGCTGTTAGGTAGTAGCCGGGCCTAGTCCTCCCATCAGGATAGTGTAACATATCGAAAACCACAACAAGTTTCTTCGCCTCATGGACAAAGAAACTGCTGGCAAGATGGAAAAACTGAAAACCAAGACAAGTTCATGGTTCCATATAAACTTTTAAATAGGGGATCCACGAAACTGTATTGGTTTCAATCTTAGTTGTGACCCAAATCTCCAACTCATACATATCCTCGCCCTGATGCAACACCGCTAGTTTCTCGTCTCTAAGAGAAGACATAGTCGCAATACCTCCAAAATAATGCTCAAAAGGCAAAGGAAGAAACTTACCAAACCTCTCTGTTTTGAAATCAAAACAGAGTAAGAAGTGAACGAACTCTTCTATCTCGAATGGTCCTGGTCCTGGTTCGAACTCTATTCTTTCTTTAGCCAAAAAGTAAGCATTACCCTTCAAAGACATGCCGCGCTGAACAAAGTCTATTTCCCAGTCGAGCATGACATCAAGAACCCTCCAAGAGTTAGAACCGAAATCATAGATTTCATACTCAATAATATGGCCAATTCCAAATATCTCAAGATTTTGTGATTACGGTTATTGTTGTTGTTCTCGTATCCAATAACATACATATATAATATGCGGTAAGCGTTTCTAGGTACGATCCATTTGGTTTGTCCTATATACGGGTTCCAAACCATGAGCGTCCTAGTTTTTAAATATCCATCTTCCTTGATGAGGCATAACAACAAACCATCACAATGAAAGATTTTCGATATGTCGATTTGATCAAGTAAAGAGCTAGGAATCTCTCTTATAGATGGATTGACAAAGACTTCATCGTCTCCATGGAGATTGAATCTCATTTAACACATCCTATATTCCTTCATCATGAACCCAAGAAGCTGTTGACTTGCTTCAGCTTTACATAAAATCTCAACTTTGGATAAAGCTTCCCATCGTTTGCATGTACATTGTACTGCTCTCAGAGATGTTATTGCAACCCTTGAGAGTATCTCAGCTACCAAATCCCTCGCAAGATCAGAGATCATCGTCATTGTTTTTCAAATATAAATTAGGGTTCTTAACTTAATTAACATAGATACTTATCAGGGAAAAAACTTGATTAGAGCATCTCCAAAAAGGAACTTCCTTTTGAAGTTTCCAAAACTTCATATTTGAAGTTTGGAGATGTTCTTCTCCAAAAGCAATACTTCAAATTTAACTTCAAAAATATTTGTATTTAACTTTGTGATCCTTATAATTACCATAACTAATTTAAGTTCATTAAATATTTATAAATAACTAACAAATCTACGAAATTATCACAACATTATTAATTAATAAAAAGTTACACTAAAATATTAAAATTTTACATAGAATTGTGAAATTAAATATTAAATTACAAGAAAAATACCATATTGTTCGGGGTAATTTTATTCCCTTAGCGTCTGGCCATAGCTAGACCAATGAGACATAATCAAACTCTCTAGTTGAATGTGCAAACCAAAGTCATAGCCAAGGACACACCGCCAAGCCGATGTCATAGCCGAGGTAGGGCGGATATACCCCTTAGTCGATTTAAATCTTAAGAGATAAGGACAAATACCTTATCGAATTAGGAAAATATTCCTTATTATATAGATAGACACGAATATAGAAGTCATCCATATACTCTTATTCGAAAACTATAAATACAAAGGGAACCCTAGTTCCAGGATCCGAGACTTTACACAAAAACACACATATTGTAATCGATTCCTTGACAAAAGATCAATAAAGAATCGCTTTACTCTTTTCTTTGGCTCATCTCTTAAAAACCTTCTATATCTTATTTTTGTTCTTCTCCATCGAAGAATCACCAAACCCCCCCC